>NDXB01012945.1:211050-239729 GCA_002631895.1 Agapornis roseicollis | reverse complement strand
TAATGAATAAAACTTTTTAATTAATTAAATGAAGAAAAAAAAAAAAAAAAAAAAGAGCTAATTCCTGGTGTCAGACTCTGGTCATTTGTTCTTCCGTTTATAACTAGGCTGACTGTAGTGCCAATGTGTATCTGATTGCAGTAATCAATCAAAGAGCAATACTTAGGAGAGCAGGCAGTGTTGTCCATGCTGTGGTTGTGGGTGGCAGGATGTGCAGTGGCTCCCAGGTCATCTTTGCTACTCAGGGTGAGTGTGGGGATACAGCACTTGCAGCAGTGTGTTCAGCTCAGGAAACAACTTTGGATGTTTTGGAGAAACACAACGACTACTGAAACTTAATGCAGTTCAACATGTGAGTATCCAGGAAACACAGAGATAATTTTACATCACCCATATCCACTTCATTTTCTTTCTCTTAGCCTGCCAGCAGCTTTGGAGCATTCTGCAGTATTTATTATCCTCCTTGGTCAAGTGGTTGATTCATATTTGTAAAACTATGTTTTATAGTGTGACAGAAGTGCACTGAAAAAATCTAGGCCAAAGTAAAGGGATGGTGTTAAAACTGAGCACTCTGAAGTTGAATGGCTAAAGGTGGGAACCCCACACACACCAACTCTGCTGGGAGGGCAGTCCTTGTGTTATTTCCTAGCCCACTTTTCTGAAAAATCATCTGAATTATCCAAAGAAGTTCTGGGGGCACAGGGAGACATTCTTAGTAGTAATAATAGTAATAGTAGTAATAATAATAACAACAATAAAAGCTTCTTTATACACATCCATCAGCCCTTGTTTTTCCTCAGATTTGCTTGTAGAACTTGGTTAGACAAAAGCTTGGGATTAAGTTAGTTTAAATCATTTGGGCATGAATTGGGAAGTCCTTGGTGAAGCAAGTGAACCCACAGGCCCGAAGGGGCCACCATGCCCTGGAGAGAGGCTGTGAAAGAGCTCTTAGAAGGGTAACCTCTTCCTCCAGAGCAGCCCCAGTCCACAAAGTCCTCCTGAAATCCACTCACTGTTTTATGCCTTGTTTCCACATGATCTGTTTTTACTGGACTATACTGATTTAGAAAGAGTGTTTTGACACCTCTGATGTAAATCCATTAACCTCTAACCTCAAGAAATAGTCACAGCTGTCCAGAAACTGGCCTCAGATAGTGTCTATCCTTCCAATTATAATGTGAAGCACTTGCATGTCTGTGCACTCTATCAGTGTCTTGAGTAGGTTTCTTTCTAAGCATTGAGTGCACAGTGGTTTTGGGGGAGTTATGACTGTGCTATCACTATGGAAACGTCAGACTGATGCACTATTTGAAACATTTACAAAACAAAGAACTATTTTAATTTGCTACTGATAAATCCATCACTTTTCTTGAAGAGAGTCATGTCTTCTGTGAAAGTGCAAGTGCTTGCTCCTGTGACCGCTTTCTTCTCAGCATAATCATTCCATCCTCTCCTGCCTGTCTGTCCTCTATCCCTGCACCATCTGATCACTGCATCCATTGGATCCTGTGAGTAGCTGTTTTTGTTTTGGGGGCCAGCGTCCTCTGTGAGCCCAAAGAGGGGATTGTCAGGAGCCCTGTTTGGATTTCCCACGGGAAAACAAGTTGTTGAGGCTGCTCCTAGACTAGCTCTCAGCTGAATTTATTAGTGTATATCTTTTTTATTGTTGGAAGAGCAATACACAGCAAAAAAATGATCAACCTTAAACTTGTATAATATCTTTCAGAACTATGGTTGCACTCTGAACTTTCGAGAAATCTACTGTACATCCTTTTACTTTGTGCAGGCTCTTTCATTTCTATGCATGGGAGCATGGTCTATGGATGTCATTGGGATCCAGTCCATACCCCAGCTGTGTACCTCTGCACCTGCTCCTCAATTGAATTCATAATCTCTGAGCAGGAAGAACAGCAACATTATTTGCAAGTTCTGAAATGTTTTATTCTCTGTGTTGGTCATTGGCTGAGCATACATCAAGGTAGCCTTTTGTAAAGACTGGAAAGATCTATGTGCCTGCTGACTGTTCCTAGTGGGTCTAATTCAGTTTGCATGTTTGTGTAATTAGTGTGAATTTGGAAACCCTTGAAGGAGAGCTGATGGAACAAGAAAGCTATGTGATGAACTGATGTACAAACCCCACTGCTCTGGAAGTGTTTTCTTCACTATACCTTTAAGCACTTCTTGTTTGGGTACATAGCTGTGTCCAGATTTCATTCTGCTTAATAGCTCTCCTTTCTCTGTTTTCTGCTCACTGGTGATGGTTTCATAGTGATTACTTCTTGCTTACATTAAGCTCTAGGTATCTTCTTCCTGCCATTGCATCCATTGACCTAGCACAGTGACTGGGATGCATGCTGTGCCCTGTCCGACACTTTTGGTAAGGCTCATCTCCCAGTTTTATGAAAAGAGATGTTGGGGGATACTGTCCTTGCAGTGACTATGCAGTCCCAGAAGATGGAGTGGCAGTGAAATATGACTTGAGAAGAAAAAAGCCTGGCATTTCGGATCCTATGTTTAATTTGGCAGCTAGCAAAAGCACCCATTAGCTTGGAAACAGAACAAATGTGCTATGATAATTAGTGAGAAGCAAAGAATATGGGGCCCCTGAATACTATTTTAATTAAAGTCATTTTTCAGATAAGAACAGCATTTTAAAAGCTTGCCATCTTGGCAGCCCTGAGAGGAATATTAGTGGCAATATGAACTAGAAACTCTGCCAGTCACCTTTGGAGAAAGAATAGCTCAAATTGCTAGGCACAGCCAGATATGCCCTTCCCAGATCCATGTGGAGCTGTAACAAAGTTACTGCCCTTCTCACAGAAGTTACTGATTTCTCTGCTGAGTAATTGAAGACGTGAGCACTTAATGCTTCACTGCGATTAAATGGGTTTGTTTAAATCCCCCAGCTGAGGGGACTCTGATTTCCCACTGAGGTGACATAGCTAACAGCTGTGGCCAGTAGATTTTAAACATCTCTCACGTGATTGCTTATAATTGCCTAGCTATAGTTTGAGTCAATTAAAATATATACTTCTGCTTAAACTGTCATTAACGCATGTTGGAGTTGGGGCTGCTGCCTTCTAAATCAACTTCTTTAAATAATGAAAAAAAATTACATTCTTTTTATTCCCAAACACTGCCAAATCCATTTCCATGAATTGCAATATTGTACACTAAGTCAGAGCAAGAAGTGCTAAAACATGGGAAATACTGGCACCCAGATCCAAGATCCTAGGGCAACTTGTCTTTCATTTGTTTCATCAAAAATTGGTGAGTGTTTGAAAAAAAATATTTATCTTTGTTGCTTGCAAGAGGCCTCCTTGTCTGCTTCTCCAGACTTTTCCTCCATTGTTGCTATCAGTCATCAAGGCTGTGGCTTTACAAGCCTTTGCTGGCTGACTAGTTGCTGGGGTTCTTTCATTCCTTCTTTTCAGGGGCCCCTGACTCTGGAGCCTCCAGCTTTGAAGCATCAGTGCTAGTAGGAAGCCTAAATTTCCACAAAATCAATTTTCTAATGTCTTTGTCCAAGGACACCCTGGCAGCTCAGAGGCTTCTCTGCTCATTTGCTATGTACTGACCTCCCTAAACCTAGAGGTTTGGTTTGTCACCACTAGTAAAATAAATCCACATGCATTTATCTAATGCAATCTAGTTATACTAGTTATACTAATCTAGTTATACTAATTTCTACTTTTCCAGTGTCCTTAGGAATTGAACTGTGAGAAAACCCTGTAAACATACAAAACCTGTCATTTGTGTACAAACACACAAACTTAATATCCATTGCCTTTGTTAGCTGAAGGCTTAAGTTGTGCACTTATGCTCCTTGAAGAATATGTCACTGTTTAAATACATATATGTGATTGCACATATATAATTGTGTGTATAAACCCAGCCTTTTGACTTGGAGCATGCTTTGAGATGGCACCACCTACGAAGGTTTTAAAACCGCATAAGCCATAACATTCAACCCTTTTGTAATCGTGAATTCAAGTCACATCACAGAAATGCTGTTAGCTCATGGCCACTGATAAGTCTGGGATGAATTTCTGCTGTTACCAGCAGAGCACTCCCAGTCGAGGATGCTTTGGTTCTGCTGGCTTCATGGCAGAGGCAGATGTGGCCGCCAGAAAAAAGGAAGAACAACTGAGGACCACAGTGGCTTTCTCTGGGACTAGACAAAATCTATGATGGGAGAAGAAGAGACCACATTAAGAAGGATTAAGTTAGTAAGGGAAACAGTGGTACATGAAACACAAGGTCATGTTTAGGTCAGTATTTTGCCTCTGTGATAAAAATAGGGAAGGTGAAGGTTGCCACAGAGCTAGGCACACCCTGAACGTAGTAGATACATTAATGAGCTGCATTTCACAATACCTATCATTGAAGTAATTCATGTTAAACTGGACAGTAATTGAGAGAAAATTACAATTTACTGGGGATTAAAATGTTAGTATACAATGAGCAAATTTGATGATGCAACAAATACAGATCCATGGAAAATTGAGTAAATCACTGTAACTGTTAATGAGTTTCTGAGGAATCTCCTCTATGCCTGGTAAGAACCTTTCATTTATTAGTTTGAGACCATCAGAACAGTTTATCTGCCCTGTGGGGGTTATTAACATATGCCAAGAACATCAGGATAATATCAGGAACACAGAATGAAAAATAATAATTTAGGGACTGAAATGTAATGACCTCAGGGGAACATGTGAACTGGTGCCTGGATAGAGTAGTAAACCAAATATTACTGGGGGGGTTCTTTCCAACTATGCCACAAATGGCTTTGTGGCCAAGAACTCCATTTAATTTTTCTGTGCATGAGTCTATTATGAAAGTATTCACGTTTGAATACTTCAGCTTCTTCAATGTGTGTCAAATCTTTGTCAGTGAATGGCTTTGGGGTATTACAGTGTAAGATATTGAAGATGTGCAAGGTTTATCACAGTATCTTAGCCACAAATACCTCTGTACACAGAAAGCTAGCATAAAGTCTACACTGTTTCCTGGGTGAAGCAGTGCTTTGTTGCCTTTCTTACCAAAAGAGTGCTTCTATGAAATTAATGTTTATGAATGTCTTAAATTATATTTATTCATTCCACCAACCTTGTAGTAAAATGAGAATCTGAAAAAAAAAAAACATGTCTGTATTGCTTCAGTCTGTGTCATTGCCTTGGACTACAGGATTTTTGCAACAGCTCTTCTTGTGTTGCTTTAGTATAGTAACCATGTGGAGGATCAAAACAAAGGGATTACAGAAAAAAAAGGGATTTTAAGGTTGGTGTCATATATATTCACACATTTATATAAAGCCTGCATTACTGCTAAATTCTTGTGGCTATTTTTACAGATAAATCATGGGCTGTACGTAAGCAAGTTGACTGATAATACTTCTAGCAAGAACAACAAAATGAATGTAACTACAATTTTAACTACAGTGGATTGACATGCATTGGCTTCCTTTATACTATAGCAAAAACCATGACCTCTGTGAAGGCTAGTTAAGAAAACAAAATAATTTGAATACATACACATAATAAAAAAGACTAATCTCTTCACATTGGAAAGAAATTTTTAGAAGTGATAATGCAAGCATTTAGTGGAAGGACATAGCGTTAGGGTGATCGTAAATGTAGTGGTTGGGACAGGCTGACATGACTGTAACTGAACTTGGGTTTGAAAGCTTCCTGGATTTGCAATTAGCTGTGAAAAAAACACAATGAAGGAAAGGAAATCATGTCTGAACTTTCTTCTGTAGATGGGTATCTGGGTTATCTTTCTATGCATGAAGCAGTTGAGAAGAGATGATTCATCATTTCTCTGTCTTCTCATTCCAAGTTTGTCCCGATATAACTATGTAATTTAAGAGCAAACAAAAAAGATACTAAAGATTGCATAAAATAAGATACCAAGAATTGCTTAACTAGTTCAGAAATTAAAGATTCAAATTGTACATTTTTCATTCAGATTTGGAAGCTACTACAAAAAAGAATTGAAAATGTCTGACATCTGTCCCACAGACAATGTGGGAGCAAACTCCATTTATGCCACCATGGTGACATAAAAAGTAATCCAGTGTTTCAATAATAGGTCATGACAGTGTGGAACTGTTGTCACAGAGGACAGATAAAGTTTTGAACACAATTTAGAATGCCCACTGACTTCACTTGTTTGGAAGCTGAATACTGATTTACAATCTGTCTCATGAAAAAATACAACAGACCACCAAACTGACTAATAAGCTGAAAAATGAAAACATATTTATTGTATATATGTACTGTTTAAATTCCCTGTTTTGTTATTGTCTGACATTATGAGAGTGTTGCTATTTCTGTCCTGGTTTCTTGGGATATGATCTTAATACGTATATGACAGAGACCAGCTGAGTATGTATGGATGGATACCTGGTAGAAATTAAGAGCTGGAGCATCTTTATTTGAAAATCTGTATCCCCTACAATTCTGAAAGGGGTTTTTGCCATTTTTTTTTTATTCTTCGGTCAGAAATTCAAATCCTTTGGTGAGGGACATCCTGTTAGCTAAATGAAGTGTAGGGCTGGTGGAAGTTAAGATGATTTCATGGTTGTTGTTTCTTTTCCTGGTTCCTTACAGTGTCCACCTGCTGCTGAAAACCAGCTTTTAGTTTCTGAATTATAATTTTACTATTCTATACTCTACTAGGGCAGTTTGGGGATGTAATTTAATATAATGAATTAGAAGCTCAGTTTCATCAGGTGAAAATAGTCATCAATTATACCAAGGGATTTTGTCCTACTCATCTCCCCAGCTCCCCAGCTAATTTCCTTGTTTCAATCAGGGGAAGTCACCTTATGCCAAAGATCTGGAAGCAACATTGGGCACGACTAATTCCTGCATTCTCTTCCTAATAGGCCTGCTTGGTGCTTATGCTTAAAATAAATTTACAGATGTTAGCTGAGCTGTGCAGCACTCTGTTGCATCTGTTTAATAATACCTGCACAGCGAAGGCTCAAGCAGCATGCCAGAGCTACAGGTCCCTCCAAAGGATCAGCTCCTGCTTCAATAGAGCTGTTAATCTCCATTAGTAGTGTGGTCCTGCTCACTATCAAAGAGAGATACCAGTGCTTTATTGCCGGTGGACCCAAAGGAGAGATGTTAGTATACTGTTTGAGTCAGTGTAGTGAAAACAGTGAATTGGGTACATTATGGAATGCATCTTGGACTGGCAGTCATCTTGTTTTCATTACACATTTCAGAAGCACAAATTAGTAACTGTCTCTTTTTTTTTGCACTGCTTAAGAGGGAAATGATACAGACTTTCCTTGCAATTACAAATCTCGAAGTGTGGACTAGGTTACACAACCTAAATGTCCTTTTTAAGGACTATGTCCTTGAGAGTGTGCTTGCAGTGCTGTTGTTGATTTATACTCTTGTGTTCATTCTGTTTTACAAATGCAAATATTTTCTCAGGTATTTAAAACCACATCCCTGTTTTATGTAAAATATATCCATCTCTCTTCTTTCTAGTTATACAGAATAAATCCTTTAAAAAAATTCTTGATTGAGAAGCAAACAGTAAATGAATCACACATTCAATAATAACTCCAGCAAAGAGCCACTTATTGGAATGAATACATCCATAATAATTGTATGGATCATTGCTGCATCAAACCCCTCACTGGTACTCTGCTTCTCTTCTCTCCAGCTTCCTGCAAAATTTAATAAAATATCAGTAGATTTGACCTAATCCCCACAATTTTTTGTGTTTGGAAAATGGCACAGGCAAAATTAATGGACACCAAGAGTATGTTCATAAGCATTGTCCTGGTTTTTGGAAGATGTTTAACATGAGATAAGCTCCTGAGTGGGAGCATGTAGTACCACAGATCTTTTCGAGCACGCTGAGCAGTTTTAGTGCAAACAAGTGCCATGTTTTCTGGATGCAATGGTGAAGAAGGTGTTCAAGCCACATAACAGACTGCTGCGGATGCTTTTCAGTTGCTGCAATGAAGATGAATAGGCCAAATCAATGTAACATATTGTAGGGAGATGACTGTTATGTTGCTTTGAAAATAAGATCTGTAGCTTTTAAGTATAAATTATTCTGTTCAATGTGAATTGCATGTGCCAGCTCTTATTTAAAAAGCACAGCCTGAAAGCACAGCAGTAGGGATGAAATTAGAATGTCCTCATTCATTTCAGATATGAACAATTCAAATATCTATTATTGATTTGCTACAGAAACATTGGAATATCCAGCAAATGGCATTCCATTTTAGCTGAAAATACTGATATTTGCCCAGTTGACTGATTGTTTAATATGTGCATAAGTCTAAGCCAGTGATACGGATATAAAATAATAACAAACTCATAAAATCAATCCAGGGCAACATTGGCCATGTTCTGGTTTTACTTTCTGATAAGATGTAAGAAATAAATGAGTTTACTAACCAAGCATTAAATATCAGCTTACAAAAAAGTCAAATGCATCATTTTTACTGTAAAAAAATACATAACTCTAATTATCTTTCTCTTTAACTCCTCTGACTGTACATGCTGTCTCCACATTGACTAGGAAGTGGGATGCAGAGATGCTGCTGCTCATGTTGCCTCCATATGCTGCTTGGGTTTGGCACTTCAGGATAAGACTGGGCTGCTTTGGAGGTGTAAGCTAGGACTTCCACACTGTGCTGTTGCCTCATACAAATGTCCCTGCTTAGATCTGCACTGTTTTGGTTATGAACACTGCCCTGTGTGGCTTTGTGTAGTACATCATGAAGCATACACTCTCTCTGTCTTACTCTCTAGTCATCCCTTTTTCCCCTGGGGCCAGCTTGACCATGTGGCAGAGTGGGGCATGGCAGTTAGGAGTGCGTGGGGGCAGTCCTTGTTGCCTCCATCTCCTACCCCTTCCTTGTTCCATGGCCCCTGTGAAACTGGACCAGCTGCACCAGTGCCCTTGTTCCAATGGGTGTCCAGTGTCTGCGGCGAGGCTGGGTGCAGCAGGTGACACGATGTATTTTCCCCTTGCTCTCAGCTTTTGCAGTGCTGAGCCTTGCTCCATGTGCACTGTGTACGCTGCCATAGGTGTGGGGCTGGTGAAGGAGGTGAAAACATCAGTGGGGGGCAGCCATTTCCCCCCATCTTGTTGTTTTTCTTGTGCTGTTTTTGCTCTGTGTAATAGGAAGGGAGTTTGCGGCATGCCAGTGGTTGCCGGGATACTTGACCTTCTCTCAGTCTGCCAGCCAAAAACCTCTGCTATGCTCAGTGCCTTGTCAGGCATGGTGCTTCAGGCCTCTTGTGGCAGGGATGTTGTGCGGCTACATGCTTTGAGAGGTCCTCATCTTGACTACATCTCTGGTATGATGCTGACAGCCCACCCATTGCCAGGGATTTACCAAGGGAGCTGAAGAGAAGTGACAGATTTGGGGTGGCACAATCCAGCAGCACTGGTGCACCCACCATGGCAGCTTCTTCCTCTGTGCCCCGGCAGGGCTCTATCTGCCTCCAGCACAGAGAAACACCCATGCCAGTGTGCCACATTTCTTTTTACTCAGTTTAACAAGCTTGTGATCCCTAACAGAGATGTTGCTGTTGTAATAGGCACTTTCTGTGGTGGCACGTGCAGCTTTTGGCACCACATGGGTATGAACAGTTCTGCATATTGCAGTATCAGACAAATTGCTTTCTTCTTTCTCCTCAAAAACCCAAGGAGCACTTCAGTAATTCTTATATAAAAAGCAGACACCTACAGATACCTACAGTTGGTAGGTCATGACTCTAAATTAACTCCATGGTAAGAGGCAATTGTTCCAAGAAGGGGTCTCATGGAGGCAGATAGGGCTGGCTCCTTTAGAAACCCTGTCAGCACCACAGCACTGCAACTCAGTGCCAGCACCAACTGATAAACACATCAGCTTCTGTCAGGGGAGTGAGAAGGGAGATATGGTTTGAACCATGGACTAGTTTTAACAAAAATGCATTTTTTTTTCTTACTCCTACTCTTTGTACTCTTTGTACTCTTTGTTCCATGGTATTGTTATTATATGGAATGGGATTTTTGACCTATTAAGTGATACACTTGCCATGTTTATATTCAGTTAAAAGGCACAAATGAAGTGGCTGTGACCACAGCTTCTGTGCAGCTGAGGCCAGCTGTGGCATAGCCAGGAGTCTCTAATAACTGTGGTGAAAGAACAAAATTTAGCAAAACATTTTAGAGCATTAGCAGAAATCTGCAGTTAGAGCACAGCATTCTGCCAGTCAGACTCTTGAAAACTCAATAGCAAGGCACGCACTCATTTTTTTACAGAGAAGGTTATCATTTTCTTACAGCAACAAAATTAGCATTAAGAGCTGGCTTCATGCAGACGTTTATATGCTGGCATGAGTCATGAACTTGAAAAGGAGTCTGCCTAGGTAATTAATTTTCTCTGTGTTATTGCAGATCTTGTTATTTGCTCATGTATTTTCTTAAAGGATATGTTTAAAATGTATTTTAGCCATAAAACTTTGGGTTGAATTTAATTTTAATAGTACCCTTCAGCATGACCTCCAATACAGGGGATTCATGACAATCTTGTGCTTTAAGTATTTGCCTGGCATTGAGTGGCTCTCCCACAGAAGTCTGACCTGTGTGTGTGATCTTTTGCAAGTTGTTCCCTGCTTCAGCTGCTTTCATGTTTAAAATGGGGCTAATTAAATTCATTGTAGAAATGTCTCAGGAGTTGAAAGTCTATGTAAAGAATCTTGATTTTATGATGGCAGAGCTTCCCTGAGCCATGATCTGAGGTGTTGCAAGTCACAAAGCTGTGATCATGCAGGGACAGTCA
Organism: Agapornis roseicollis; assembly: GCA_002631895.1. Classification (NCBI taxonomy): domain Eukaryota; kingdom Metazoa; phylum Chordata; class Aves; order Psittaciformes; family Psittacidae; genus Agapornis; species Agapornis roseicollis. Next base: position 228,916 of record NDXB01012945.1, on the reverse strand, counting down.
AAATGCCATTATACACATGTGAGCTGAGTCTTCTAGGGCTGTGGCAGTGAGAATAATAAGCACAGGCTTGTATCAGCACTAACTCTCATAGCAACCACCTATTTGCTTCAGATTGACATCTCTAAGGAAAACTCAGGTAGGGACACTCCTTAAAGTGCTGGGAGATGCCCTGAACCTAAGACAGCACTGCAGAGCCCATTTTTCTCCACATCATTACTGCTTCCCTTGCTGATACTGTTCTGTTGATGAGAAGAGGTTCAAAATATAGGGCAGAATTTATTGGATCTCACAGGTACAATCTCATCAGGTGGCATCCACTTGATACTGAAGGTCACCTGAATGCTGCTGATACATACACACACGGTCTGTACACATGAGGCAAATGAGAAGTTAGTCTACCTCTATTTTTGCTCTGTGTTTTGATGTGGTCTAGATACCCATCTAATTGCACTGGTGCAAAGCTTCTGAAGGCTTTCAGTGGCACTGCTATATTACTACAGGTGCAAAACAGCATCCAGAAATAGGCAGCAAATTCAGAAATGTCCTCTGTGTTGCTGTCACTGGTGTACTTACCATGTTAACCCTCAAGAGTACAACACTGAATTTTGGGGATATTAGGAGCATGCTAGATACAGAATCATAGAAACATAGAATAGTCCAGGCATTTGAAAAGGAGCTTCAAAGATCATCTAGCAGTTCCCTTGCCTTGAACAGGAACATTTTCAACTAAATCAGGTTACTCAGAACCACATCCAGCCTGGCCTTGGATATCCCCAGGAATGGTGCATCCACCTCCTCTCTGGGCAACCTGTTCCAGTATTTTACCACCATCACTGTAAAAAAATTCTTCTTCAAATCCAGCTTGAATTTCAGCTGGTTTAGTTTAAAGTTTCAGTTTTCAGGGTTTCAGTTTAAATTTGTTTTTTTGAGTTTAAATATATAGATCCTTCTGTAAACTACAGTGCCACTGAATAAAACTAAACCCTCATCTACATTAAAAATATTTCTATTAGCAAATCCATCCTTACAAAAATACATGCTTTAGGTCCTAAGAGTTGCTGGCTTAGGAAAATAATTTTTATTAAATGTATTTCTTTAATGCTTGGATGAAATACTTTGGACACCAAATGGTTACCTGTTGGGGGAAAAAAAAAAGTTGTTTTTTTTTGTAACTTACTGAACTCTTGATTAATCAACTGGCTGCTATCCATAGATAAATGTATTCTAAAACAATGGTTATTGTGATTTACAAGTGTTACTGTGAAAGTCAGTTTGGATCCGCTTGAATCCCTAATGTGATAAGAAACTGCAGACAGTTGCATAATAATGTAATTGGGTTTTTTAGGTTTGTGCTGTATAACCTTTCTGGAACATGCTTTCCTTCAGGAAAAAGCAGGTAGTTTCTTTCTGATACTGCTTTGGCAACAAGAAGACATTAAACTAATCAAATCCTTTGGGTTTTGTTGGAATTGTTAATGCCAATCCTCATTTTACACAAGGAAAGAAAAGGGTTTGTTTTGGGAAAGATTTCTGGGAAAATCTAAGAGAGGTAACAAAAGTCAGCAGTACTTATGTTTCTGTATTGGACATGCGCTTCTCCCATCTGCACTGGGATGGTACTAGAGTAGACTCATTCCATTTAACCATGTGTTGTGCACATCAAAGGCATAGGTGTTCCCTAGCTCCCTGACTTCCCAGATGGGTACACTGAATCATTATAAGCAAATTTACTTTCCAGACCCATATGCTTCTGAAGGCACTGCCATGGGAAAAGGCTTCTGGGTAAGGGGCTTGAATTGTTAAGGAACACCATCTTGGGAGCAATATGCTCAGAAAAAGACCTGGAAAAAAACTATCCCAGCCAGTATATGGCTCAGATGCCAAAGTACGCAGCAAAACCAAGTTAAATAAACTTCGTAATCTGTTTCTACTGCTGATTGATAGCTGCTCACTATGTGTCATGAATTTGTCCTTCTCCTTGGGTTTGTATTTTTCCATTTTTGAGAAATGGGTTATTTCCTTTATCTTCAACATAACAGGTATGAAAAGAGAAGTTCTTGGTGTTTCTTACTTTCCTGTGTATTTAGCTGTTGAAGAAAGGCAGATTTGAGAAACCATCTGGTCAATCTTCCTGTACAAAAGCCAGATTTGTCAGGCCTCACCTGTAGTTACTGGCCTTTTCAGAGGCTTAGCATAAGAATATGGTCTCTTTTCCCTCTGTATTAGCTTAAATACCTGATAGATATGAACATTCGGGAAAAGAGCAGGATGATTAAATGTTCCCAGTACCGTGTTGCCAATGAGTTGCCTTTGATGATGTTCATCTCTGTATTCCACCAGACACTCCACTGCGGAAAGTCTGTGTGGTCTCTAGCTGCAAAGACTTAATGCTGAACCTGCTTGCAATCGCAAGTCCTCTTTCATCTTGGAAATGAAACTGGTGGCATTTTTTCTGAGCCTGTTTCTTTTTATTTTCCTCCAAGGGTAGAACCTTTTTCTCCAAGCCAGGGGTGAAAAAAGGCATGAGTTAAATGTTGAGAAAATTTCCCACTGCTTAAAACAATGCTTTAATGTTCTTTCAGGTCAGAAGAAATTAACTGTATTTTGTTAAAACATCTTAAACCTGATGGGAATTCAGTCAGATTCCTAACAACTGTGTTTGTCTCCCAAGCTATCATTTTTAGAGGCTCACCCTTTTGCTGAAATACTTTTTAGGCTAGACAGTAATTCCTCTGCTGACTTCTATTTATCTATCTCCCATATTTATTTTCCCTTCCTCTGCTCTGGAGGAAGGGAGTGTCCATTTCAGGTTCTGGTTGCTTTTTCAGTAAACTATGAATTTATGCTGTTTGTGGAGCACCTGGCAGAGAGAGATGGAGACCTCTCCACTGAGGCTCATGCCTAGGATTCTCTGTATCAAAGCCAAAAGGAATCACTCTGCTCTGGAATATCACCACTGCAAAGAAGTTTGGGGAAGCTGCAGTGGCAGGGCCCAGAAGGCACACAGACATCTCCCATGCGGTCTGGGCTGAATGTTCCTCTTACATCAAATAAAACCAGCATTCAGGAGGCTGTATCTAGGTATACAGCTGCTATTGTGTCAGCCTGCTTGGTAAATACATTGGAATAGCTTGAATATGAAAAGCATGAAGAGAAGATTCCTTTTTAATGTATTGTATTTTAAAGAAAGCTGAAGTGATTTCCAGAGGTAGTCAGGCAGGGAAAGAATTGTCAATAAAGAAAATTTTGCTTCCAGCCTAGAGGGGAAATTCACATTGCCTTGTTTCCTTTTCCATATGTATATGGAGATACGTATACAGAGACATGTATATATGCTTTTGTAGTAAAAAGGTTTTGTTTGTTCAGCAGACTTTGGTGTCTATCTGATAACTTTTATTTTAACAGTAGAGTCACTCTAAGACATGCACTGAAGTTTTGGCCATTTTTGAAGATTGTATTCTTGTATCCTGAATGTGCCTAGGACCATTCATGGCACTAATTTGGCAAGAACAATTGTTGTCTGGGGAGCAGCTCTGAAATCCCTGAGATTTTTGCCTGCAGTTTATGTTGCAGTTCTGCAGCACATCCATCCTGAGTACTACCTAGAGGAGAGAGTGTAAAAATTTCTGCTTAATACAATTTTGCGGAGCAACCTTTGATGAATGACCACGTTGAATGGAGAGGACAGCAACAAAATGTCATGAATGATGTGGCCGAGTTTTGCCTAAGTCTGAGCTGGGCCTTGGGTCTTTTGGTCTCATTTCTCAACTCCTCCTATTTGCAAGTTATATTAAAAAAAAAGAAACTGCCTCACCTTCCTGCACTAGCTTTCTCCTGAAAAGGAGAACTTTCTATGCGAAGAACTCTGTATGACGCCAAAAGCAATATTAGTTTTTGGAATCAGCTTTCAGGATGTGCTGAAAGTTGTGTAATCAACACCTTACCTTTCAGAAACACTGGGTGCTTTACTCCTCTAGATCTCTTAGGCATGCAGGGCCTGGGAAAGTTGTTTTTTACCGATACTCGAGAGATCTGGCTAGAGAACTAAATGGTCTGGAAGCATATCAAAAGCTTCTCCACCCTGGGTTCAAAGCTAGGCCCATCTTGACATCAGACTCTTTCTCCAGGCTACAATGATATTTTTGGGAAATAAAAACGAGTAACTTTAAAAACGTCATCGTAACTAGAAGAATACAGTAGAAAAATGCTAAATAAGGTTATGATTTTTGTTAAAACATAAGGAAAAAGCAGTATTAACACAGTCATAAGCACCAAAAAATAAAAGTGCACAAGTAGGGGAGTGATGTGTTGGCAGCACTGCCTAGTCCAGAGAAGAGCTGTAACTCAGAATAAGGGCTTTCAGGTGATCAGAAGCCTCAGCTTCAAAACTGCGTTCCCTCTAGAGACTACAACACTGCTGCCCTAAAATGAACATGCATTCAGAAAGCCACTTAACATTACGCAATCATGTTTTTACCTGCATTTGTTGAAACAGGAGTGAGTTACTATAATGCCCTGCCTGAGAATGTACAGGGGTGCAATTTCAATTTACTTTAAAGCATTGGGCAGAAACTGGGGGGATCTAGAAGTTGCTTCAGATGTTGTTCATCTTTCCCTGCTGCAGGTGCTGTACCCTAAGTCTGAGCAGCAAATGGGTGGTGGATGTCAATACCCACTTTATCTCCTTGGTGCATGAGAACTGGAGATCTGACTCTCAGAGATGTGGTTTATTTTTAGATGATTTAAATAATATTTGGGTTTAGGTAATATTTATGAATCACTTTAAAGTCCATATAGGATAGGGCATTCATGGCTATGCATGTGTAAGCAACCTGTCTGTCCTTTTCAGCAGCTGCCTAAGCGAGTTTTTTGATTAAACACTGTATGTTTTGGACTGTGGTTCCACAGGGTGAGTGGCTTGGCAGCAGCACTGGATGAACAAGTTCCCACCTCTGGCACTTCTCTTAGGGTGGTATAAACTGGTGCAGAAGTGGGGTTGCCTTTGATAAAGCTAAGAGCCAATTTTTGGGCATCAAGAAGTCTTTATCCCTGGCATTGCCACTGGCCCCCCAGGCTTATGAATTGTTGAATGCGTTTTATGATGCTATATGCATAGCAAAATAATTACTAAGTGGCCAAATGTGACTTGAAAACACCTTTTGTCCACTGGGGAATCCTCCTCCCATTGCACAGTTGCTCAGAGAAGGTTACTGGTGCCAGGGCACTGGTCCACAGTTCTCTGAGAGTGAGCTGGGGCTTGGTGAGACAAGCAGGAAGCCAGTGCTGGTGCTGAGAGACACCCAGCTGGAACCATTCCCTGTTCCTGGCCCCTGCAGCTCACACCAAGCCAATGTTTGCACAGGGCTCTGATGAGGAAAAGCATCATATTGTTCTTTACTCATAATAACAAACTCCTGAGTCTCCAGATAAGTAAAACACTTCAAAATAAGCTAGACCTAGAGATTTGGGCTGAAGCATCCTGAAGGGTGAAGCAGAGCCATTCAGATGATATGATAAGGAGCAATATTGGCATATATTTCTGCTGAGGTTTCCACTTCATAAATGGTTAAGTAAACAACCCAGGTAGCTCATGGTCAGGATGTCTCACTTCAATGTCTATAATAGAAAAAAGCAAATAAAGAGATTATTTTGTAAGCAGTCAGATGGCAACAGGTTGATACAGTGTGAGGAACATGGAATTTTAGGAAATAAATCAAATTTTGCAAAGCTTGTATATTTTTGAAGCAATCATAAGCTTTCTAGTAAGGTAGTTGATATAAAATTCAGGGCTGATATCATCAAATTGGAAATGAGTCTAGGAATTAATAAAGGTATTTATGCAATAGCCTTTGTGTCAAGGGTAAATCTGTATTTAATTTTGTTTGTAGTTTGCTTTCGTGAATGCTCTGGAATTTAAACTAGATGGTTATTGCAGTTTGTGGAAGGTTAAGTTTTGGAGAACTGAAACCTCCAAAGTCTGTGGAGAATTCTAGCAAAACCTGTGACTTCCAAGAGGAAATTCAATGTCATAAAGCTTTGCCAATGAGAGGAAAAAAAAATCCCAAGCCAAACTTTTATCAATCATAACCCAAAGAAAAAAGGTTATATAGTAACAGTGGGGAAGAGGATCTGGGCATTGATAGATAACAAATTAAACACAGCACAGTATAATCTGCAAAAAGGCAAAGACTGTTCTGGGCAAGGTTCCTAATATTTCTGCTCTATCTGATCCAGGATTACCTCCAGGTCTCTCCTGTAGGAGAGAATATTTTATATTCTGCTCAGACTTTTGCATAAAGCTTGCAGAATCATGAAACACAGTGTACAGATAATGTGTGTTAAAGTAATTGCATGATGTAGTTTCAGTTGTATTACAGTTTCTGTGTGTGTGAGTTGGAGATATATTTGGATTATTACAGGTCACGGTAGTGGTTCTACACTGTATTTATCCTTTGTCTTCCTTTTCAGTCCTCAGAGTGATAATTTCTCTCTGAACAACATAGGCAATATCAGGAATAATCTGTGGAAGAACAGGGAACAAATAAAAAACCTCTTTAGTGAATAAAGGACAGGGATAGCCCAAAAAGTTAGGAAAAATTACTTTAGGCTTAACGCCAGCTTTCATGAGAAGGCAGATAGAATAAGATAGATGCAGTGTAAGAGGCCAGCTAAGAATATTTTCAAACAGAATATTGGTATTTTTGAAAGTAGAACTGAAAGAAAATAGTTACTGCAGGTGACCAAAGAAAAGCCAACACTAAAAGTGTGCCTCCAACTATGTATTAGGGAAAATATGTAAGACTGGCCAGAAAAGAGGAAGAATTTGCATCACTCATGGGGTTTGTTGTGCTCAAAATGAGCTTAGTTCTTAGGATGGATGTAAAGAAACTATTTTCTATGGAAAAAAATAGGCTTCATTGAAACACAGTATTATCTCAAAAAGTGCCTGCCATAATGATAAAAAAACCAAACCCAAACCAACAATTTTTTTCTCAGGACAACCACTTAAATCAAAGCCAAATTACAAAATGTTGAGATTGTCTACGGAGGATTTACATTAGGAGCAGGAAAGGAAGCAAAATTTTGTGTGCAGGTAAAGGTTTTTCCAGCCAGCTCCAAATCTTGCTTTGCTTGGATGGTGCTAAGCCCTGGTGAGGCAGAGATGTGCAGGTCTGTCAGGCAATCAGGTATCCCAGAGGGCAGAATGCCTCACCCTCTGAGCTTCAGTCCTTTCCTGCAGCTGGACACTCAGGGCCAAATATCAACATTAAAGGCCCCCCAGCCATGGCAGCAAAAGGGAAGAGATCAATCAGGAGCCCTGTCTATGTGCGGTGTCTCCGTTCCTCTGCAGAAAGCACCTTTCTTGCAACTCTAAAATGTGTGGAGGGAGAGCAATCCCCATCTCCTATGGCTCTTTGAAACTGTTTTCCCTGCAGTAAAGGGAAAGTTCTGCAGTTTTCTGCCTTCCCTTTGCCTCACTGCCATGAGCTCCTGGGAGGGGTGGAGCAAAATGTGTCAGTGGAAAATGAGGAGTAAAGCTGTGGTGCGCATTGTACAACTTTTCTGAATCCTTAGCATTTAGGCAGAGCAAAAATAGCTTTAAAGAGAACCAGGAAGGTTTGAGTTCAGGAGTGTGTCTTCAGCAGACTACACAATCCTCTGACTTGCAAACTCTGAGGTGTAGTGGGTTAAGGAAATGCCCTTTTCTTCTGGAAAACGCAACTCAATAATCTAAATTTGGTGGTCAGTTATAAAATTGCCAAACAATTAGGCTTCCTTCCTCGTCTGTGCTCATAAATGGCAGTGGCCAAGATGTGTGTGAGTGTTACATGTCAGAGCAAAAGCAAATGAGCGGGGATCGTCAGGAGGGCTAACAGAGGCTTCTGCAGCAAGCCCAAGCACTTGGCAGGAGAGGCAGAGAGGGTGGTGACAGCAGGGGAATGTGGGGACCATGATGGCCTCTGTGAAAGGGCTCGGAGGAGGCTGTTGCTTTGTGTTAACCTTTCAAAGCAATAAGCATTTCTCAAGAGAGCCTATCTGCATTTTTTGCTAAATATAGGATTGCCTTTCTCCTTCCCGGTCAGTAAGTGTGCTCTGTGGGTGCCAAAGCTGTCTGCTGACTATGTTCTTTCTTTTCCTCCTGTTTCCCTCATGTCTTCTGTGATCAGCTCTGTAACATACTTGTAAAAGCTTTGCTGCTCCTATTTGCCTACTGACATTCCCTGGCCTGGAGCTTGCTCCAGGGAAGGCACAGGACCCGTCTGCCCTGTGACCATGTCTCACTGATGCAGAAGAGTGCTGGCTGTGCATTGGAGCTCAGGTGGGATTTGGTGCTCAGGTGGGATTTGCAGGCAGTGGGTGATGTTTCTGATGGAGTGTTTTCTGGTTGGAGTGTCCGTCAAACAATGCTCCACCCAGCTTTACTTCTTCCTATGACCAGTGAGTTCAAATGAAAATCAGCAAAGCCATCTTGCAGGAGGTCTTGTTCTCTTAATGGGAGTCTATGTCAAAGGGCCATGTTTCGTGCTCATGCATTAAACCATGAGTCTATAATCTTCTGGCTGCTGTTCAGGAAAGCATCCTTCTTCAAGAGGACTCCTGAGCACCTGCTTCATTTGAAGAACTGTTTTTATGGCATTCTGGTTTCTAGAGTGAAAGGCAGGTTAACATTCTGTGGAATGGTGGCTTGAGTGAACAGCAGTACTGAAATCTGTGACTACATTCCTTCCAGCTTAGTGAGACCTAAAGGCCTCTCATGCTAATAAACTTGATCCATTAAAACATGAATCTTACTGCAAAAGCTTAAGCTAATAGATCAGGTGAAGTTTAAATCAAATCTGAAATCTAAAATGCATTTATTTAAAAATTAGTATTTCTTTTAATATTTATTCCTATTTATTGTTTGAGTAACAAACAACATCTTTACTGATTTCCTTTTTTGTGTTTGGTCCAAAAGCAACTGTTTTTCCAGCCATTGTATTTTTCCTGCTTTGCATTTCCTTTTGAAGGCATTCAGCTTCATTCAAGCTTCCTCTTTCCAAGCTTTAGTTTGTGAGCAACTCTTCATAGAGGAGATCAGTATTTTCAGACCATGCTTAGTGGCATGGCAAGAAATCCAGTGATGGCACTGCATTTTCTTCTAAGGGACTAGTTGATCACAGATGAGGTGCCAGACTCCTGTGAGATGTAGGTATATCAGTATAAGAACTGGTATACTGGCTGAGATTAAGAGTATCCCTAACAGCATAATGCTGTTTTCTGTGGTAGGCGGGAATGATGATTAAAGAAAGTGTAGAAGACAGTAGAAAAATTAAGAAGTATAAGATATGGGGTATGTTTTCCCATTCCTTATGGTTAGTGAATTAGCGTCTTATTGAACCAGACAATAACCTGGGTAATTTTGTTTATTAGCGACTGATGGCTGGGCACTTATGTATCTGGTTTTTAAACCCATTTTCACTTATGGCTGTCACATTCCACAATGGAGTTATGTATGGCACAGAGAAATATTTCCTTACGCTGATAGGGCCTTTCTTTTTGTAGAAAAGGAATACAAGAGGTAATGCAACCTCTTTCTTGAATAATAAGCCCTGAATATGCATGATTTTAAAAAGGCAAGTGTTTTGTTGCACAAAATGTTTAATTACTGCAGTTTAATTGCCGGTCACTTTGGAAAAGCAACCTGTAATCATCCATTCCTCCCTCTTTCCCTGACCCAGGTGTGACAGTTGAGCAACCTCAGGAGCAGTTATCTGACAGAAAATTAATCCACCAGAAGTCTATTAATTTTCCCTGAGAGTAGGATCCTTACCACACAGCCACTAAATTAGGAGCCTATAGACGCACGTGAAGAAAGCAAAGGGATGCAAGAGCACTCCCACGGGGGCAGCACACTGCTGGATAGGTTAAGTGCTTCGTGAGTCTGCACAGGGTCTCAATGGCATGAGGGTTTGAGAACTGTAGAGTAGCATAAGTCAGATTGTCATCTGATTTATCATATAGATACTGTAGCTTTTCAGGGCTTTCTTATTAACTGAGAAACTTGTTTGGTTTTCAAATTCCACCCTCAGTGACATGGGCACAATAGTCACCTAAATTTTGACAGCCAGCAAAATACGGACATGAACCTGCTTGAGTGAGTCCAGAGGAGGGCCACACTGATGAACAGAGAGCTGGAGCACCTCTCCTGTGAAGACAGGCTGAGAGAGCTGGGCTTGTTCAGCCTGGAGAAGAGAGAGGACCTTGGAGCAGCCTTCCAGTATCTAAAGGGGGCCTACAAGAAATCTGGAGAGGGACTTCTTACATGGGCATGTAGGAATAGGGCAAGGGGGAATGGTTTTCAACCAAAAGAGGGTAGATTCAGATTAGACATTAGGAAGAAATTCTTTACTGAGAGGGTAGTGAGGCACTGGCACAGATTGCACAGAGAAGCTGGAAGTGTTCAAGGCCAGATTGGACGGGGCTTTGAGCAGCCTGGTCCAGTGAGAGGTGTCCCTGCCTGTAGCAAGGGGGTTGGAACTGAATGAGCTTTAAGGTCTTTTCCAACACAAACCATTCTAGGATTCTATGATATTAACTGATACTTGGATATTAAGTACAAGGAGAGCAATGGGCTTGTCCCTCTTCTACTTGAGTAGGAGAAGCCTCATAAATGTTATTCTTCAACCTGTTTCCCTGAACTCACTTAGAAAAAAACTCTCACCAACTATGCTACAAAACATAGCTACAAGTTTTCCTCTTCTCCGTGATTACTCTTCAGATCTTAATTCAAGATTTTCCATTACAACATGAGGCATTAATGTACTGCTGTTTTGTATAATGCACACTATCCATGTGCATATTGGCAGTACCTTTATGTTCTGGTGCTGTAGGGAAGAAGTAAGAATTTACTTGCAGACACCGTCAAGTTCACTTAAGTATTTGGATTTAACTTCTGAATTTGAATCAAAAGAACACTGATTCGCTTTATTTAGTTTCCTTTGTATGTATCTTATATTATTTAATTGCAATAGAACCAATTGTGCCCTAATGGTATTGATCATTTAATAATATTTAACTGAAAATAAATGTGACAGCTAAAACATTAAATGATTCTGAGTCAGCTAATAAAGCCACAAAGCTCAGATCTTAAGGAACTGGCAGTTTCTAATGAAGGTTTAATTCATATATCTCTTTACAAAATTTAGTCTGATTTCTTAAAACAGTGAGAGGAAAAATCTGACTCTCTTTTCCCCCACTTAAAAAGTCTGCAAAGCTTTGTTAAGAAAATAAACTGAAAAGGCTCCTAATAACACATGAGCTCCAGAGGAATGCTATGGTCCTGCTGCAGCTTAGGCAGATGAACATCAGTGGTTCCAGTTGTTTGTTTGCAACAGACACAGAGTGCTCTCCTCCCTTCTGCTGAGAGTTCCCCACCTTTGTTTTGGTTGGATTCCCACCAAACATGGCAGAGGATAGGTTTGTGTATCATGACTACCCTTGAAGAGCAGAACTGCCACATCCTTCTCAATCCTCAATCAATCAAGTGGTCACCACAGTTCATGCTCTGGTACCTCCTGCAGCATTTGTTTGCTGAATCTGTGGAGGAATTACACACTTCACAGTGCAAAGCGACACACTCTGCTCATTGATGGTATTTCAGAGGTGAATCCAGGGGAACTGATAAAAAGTCACAACAGAGAAAATATGGAAGATCTTCCTCTGTGAGGTTCTGTCATGGCTTTCTGTCTAGTTGAAGTAATATGCCTGAGAGATGGCTTCTCCATCTGAGATCCTTAGCTAGAGCTGAGATCATCCTGAAGGTAGCAGATACAGTTTTCATATAGCAGGTATAGCACCAAGAGGTGGGTAGCTTTCTCTGTCTTTGGTTCAGGAGCAGTTTTTCCACAGGAGAGCAGGAAGAATCCCATAGTTATTATTTTCATGGATTCACATACTGCCCTAAGACTTTATAAACAATCACAGGGGAAAAAATCAAGTTAGAAATAGATTTAGACAAACATTTAATTATGTACAGAGCTTTAAAATTATGAACAGTCTTTGGAGTAGAAATGTACTCAAAGCTATGCAAGTAATTAGCTGCTACCTTGAACTGTCAGCGGCCTGTGATTAAATAAAGAGCAAGAAGGAGATTTGTATTGCACTTCAGGTGTTTCACAGAGGTTTTGAATTAAAGTAACACAATACCAATAACATTCATTCTCAATTTGATAGAGTAACTACAGCAGGCTAAAAATCATCCCATTTACTGGAATAATCCAGACAGTACATAGAAATATACAGGTGTCATCTTCTGGATGCTGATGAACAGGTCAGTACAACTGTCTGTCTGTCACTGTACTGTGCCAGTAGGTCTTAGAGGTGCCAATAGACCAGGATGTGTGAAAGCTGGTTGCTTATGGTTCAAGCAAGAAATCAATCAAATCTTCTCTATCTATCAGTGTAGACCATTCAAGCAAGCCAGGATGCTTTTACTTAAAATTAAATAAGGAGTAGCACAATTTTTTTTCTCTTTGTGGACCCATGAGATCAGTAATTTCTGTTAGGACAGTGATGATTCGCCCAAGATCACAAGAGAACTTCTTGTGCTGATACTTCTGAGGGTGCAGAAGAGAGTGTCGCAGGTGGTTTTCAGACATGACTTTGTTGTTTCGTGTTTGTTGTTGCAGTGTTCATTTGTAGAACACCAGGCCTGGGCACCATCAGTAGCAAAATACTGTTACCTGCCTTCACACAAGTACCAACAAAAAGAGAAAACATGTATTTTTTATCTCAGACAACCTGCCTGGATCTGTCCACACATGAACATTGCACTGTTTTACTTTGGAGTGTCTTGTGGGCATGTAACCAGTCTCTCCAGTCTTCAGGGGACAGTTCAAGTGCCATACTTTCACCATAAGGCAGCCATGCAGTCATACTGACTCAGGGATTGATAACATACTTGGTTGTGAATAGAGCTAAGGCAACAGGGATTGTTCAGGCAACATTGCTAGGTCAACTGGGTCCCCAGCTGTTATCCCAGTTATCCCAGAGAGGACCAGAGGGAGCTTCTGGCCATTGTGTCTTCATCTCTGAATGCTGCTCCAACAAGCATGGGAGCCAGCTCCAAAAAGTCCTTGAGCTAAGAGCATTGGTCATATGAAAGTGTTCATTTCCAGCTGATAATCAAGAAGTTTGGTCATCACTGTTGTATTGCCATACCCATTTCTTCATTCTTTATTTGCTAACATGATGTTTTCTCCTAACATTATCTTTTCTCTCATTGTCTGTCATAGAAGAATTTAGCAAATTTAGTAACAAACCTCTACCTATAGTGAGTATCCTATATCATATCATTTAGTGGGAAAAAAAAATTTAATCTCTTTGCAAATTTCTGGGGGAGGGACATTTTCCCACCTCATTGCCAGGCACACATATACCCAAAGGGAAAGCTGTAGGTCCTTTGATTCCTGAGTTTGAGTACTTCAGTCTGAGTTTTATGGATAGAGCTTTTACATGATATTTTATGGAAAGATTGCTATTAAACAGAGCTCTTAAGTAAGAGATATTGCTTGAGCTATTGAGTTTACAAATTACAGCTTTACAGACAGTGAAAATTGGGAAACCCTGTGATTACAGAGTGATAGTCTTATAAAGCTGGTATGGATGGCCATGGCAATTTTGAATAAAAAAGGAAATGAAATATATCCATTTGATCCCTGTAATAGAATCCTCATCAGGACTTCAGCGACATGAGTGAAAACTTACACTTCTAAATTGATTTTGCAATACAGGACCAATTTTCTATGATACAAAGTAGACACGTAGGAAAGGGAAGGCATGCGTGCTCCAGTTGGGGAGAAGAAGGAAATACCTGAAACCCCTGTTTCCTTTTCTCCAGCTGTGCTGTCTAGCTGTTTATAGCCCAGAGACCAGAGCAGCAGAGAGTGAAGCAGAGTGCTAAAAGGAATGAAAGAGTTAAAGTGTGTTTGAGAGAAGCAGGAACCCTGTAGATGTATGGAAGGAAAATACTTCCCAAAATGGGTCAAAAATAACAAATACAAAATGTACTGAATGAGCTTTTGTTTTTGCTGAAGATTAACTTAAATTTTTTAGAAGAGAAAAAAATACTTTCTCTAACAACACGAACCCTGTGTATATTTACCTGAGGCTTATAGAAATAGCTCGTATGACGCGTCTGGCTCCACAAACTCCGCCTAAGAAGCCTGGATCAGCAAAATTCAATCTGGGAGCTCTCTATAAATTTATGAAACTTGTCTGAGGTTTCCAACTTAACTAATAAAGTAATCTTTTGTTTGTAAAAGATATAATGGCTTTATAAATTAATAGTGAAGTCTGTGGAAACCAATTTTCAGCATTCAGTGCTTTAGGTAACTTTTGTTTTAATTCTAACAGTAAAGAAATGCTAACTCAAGACCAGATACACAAAGTGAGGGCTATTTGTAAATATGTTTTATTATTTTTTGATACCTTTTTTACTTACTGGAGACTTTCAGCAGTTTCATGCTTCAAATAAATCTTAAGGAAGAAGTTAAAGGAAGCAGTCAGCTGCTCTAAGGCTGATCAAATAGTGTTTGTCTGCCTGTTTTACTAACAGATGAACAGGCAGTCCCATTTATAGAGCATACTACATTTTGACAGAGTGCATTACTTCATTTTGCCATATTGGCAATTTGAGATCTTAACAAAACAATGCTGAGGTTGCTCTCATTCTCTATTGCCATCCTTGGAATGCGGCTTGGGTTTTCATTAACTCTGTCGCTACAAGGTACCACAGATGGAAGCAGATTTTATAGGGGGAGAGTAATAAACATTAGAGAACAGAAAGTTGTAAACAGTTGAAATTCTTTGTCCCATGTGGATGAATTCCTTTTCCTTAACACTCTCTGATGTTCTCAGCATCATGTGGACACTTGGTCTGATTGGAGGTGAATGGGTGGGTAGGTGGCAAGGGCTCTGATCCCTCCCAGCTGTTGTGTGGGGTGAAGTGGTCACAAACTCCTTCAGCCAGTGAATATAAGCTTCAATATAAACAGTAAAAGTTTGGAGATTCGGCCCGGCTCTTGGCTCACAGCATTCTGGCTCTGCTTAGGAGCACAGATCTCATCCAGGACTGCTTCCAAGATTTCCCCTCAACTTTTCAATCAAGGGAGGACATAAAGGGGGGGAAGGGGGGAAGTTGGAGGGAGAGAGAAAAAAGGGGGAAGAGCATGGCTCTGCTTCACTGCTGCATTATTTCCACTTTTCCCTATGCTGGCTTGATTGAAGTCACTGGTAAAATTACTGTGAATCTTTCCAAGGCCTTTTCTGTACATACATTTTTATGAGTCTTACCAGGACAGTTAAAGCAATACAAGTCACTTGAGAAGAATTTAACTACAAAGGAACTGGACATCCTTGTTGCAGGAGGAGAGCAGGCTGGTGGGGAATTCTTCAGGAATAGCTGCAGTGCTTTCAATTCATAGCTTACCTTTTTCCAAAACAATTGACTGAGAATAGGCCAGTGTTTTTATACAACCCAGCCTTTCTCAAGCTGTTTTGCCCAGGGGGATCTTCCCCTCCAAGATTAGCATAAGTGTCATCGCTCAGTGCTGCAGCTACATGACCACTGGATCCCTGGATCTGGGAGGCTATTGGATTATGCCCTGCCTTCACCTTTCCCCCAGCCTGCAAAGGGAATAGCCCTAGTTTGGGATATACTGGAATAACTGCTTTCAGCCTCTGAGGGCTTCAATATACTTTAGGAAAGGATCCTGCAGCTCAAAACAATACAGCTCTTCAAGCAGGGATGCTGCTTGAATGACGTTGCATGTCTTATATAAATCATGCTTTTATGTTCCCGTTGCTTTTTTAAAATCACTTTCTCAACAGTGCTTACACTCGGGGCTCTAGTTTCCAGGTAACAGAGAGCACCAGATGCCCAAGCACCAGGTGATTTAGCCTTTTGCTGAGTGCAACTGGGAAGCAGTTGTGAGCACTAACATATTATAACCCTTCAGTTATACACAGCTTGTTTGGCATGAAGACTAATTTGTGAGAGTGAGATGCCATCTTTATGGCACAGCAGTCACGTCTGGTGCAGCTGTTGTCATTAGTGCTGCAGGGAAGAATAAAAGTGCAATAAATACACTTTTTGCTGTGTTTACTGGGCTGTTTTCAGCAGTGTGTACTCCTAAGCATTGAGTTGCTTCCTGAATCCTCTTGGGTAAGTTACTAGTCTGTTTTGCCTGAATGCATAAGACAGGTCTTCTTGCAAATCTTTCCCCAAGTTCCAACTTCTGTGCATTTTGATTTATATTTTGGGAACATATGACCATTGAAACAGACTATATAGCCATCTGGACAAAAGGTTTTTAACAGAGTCATTCTTTCCTTTGGGTAGCACAACTTGTTGTAGGACTCTATACATGGATATGTCTGCAACGGCAGCTTATACAGGTGGGCACACATAGCTGGGTCTTGAAATGTGTTTAGCAGATGAAATATGGTATCTGCTTTAGATTGACAAGTTCCAAACTCTTTTGACTCTATTGTCTGTATGGAATAGGTCTTCAGGGACTGTAATTGGGACCGAGACACCTAGTCATGTGTAGATACCAACAGGGAGCTCTGAATCTGAAGATGAATCCCATATGGAACACTTGGACATGGTTGTCATTGTTTTGGTTTTGGTTTTTTTTTTTTTCCCCTATATATTTTACAGTGTTTTCAGGCTTAGGGTAAATCATCCAGAGTGTTTAAGATTCTGTGTTTCCCCATTTTTCCTTTGAGTGCTGAAGTCAGTTCCCTGATATTCTTTCTCACTTGTCACAACAGGTCAGGGGAACTTTTATGCCTGGATCATTAGGTGATTGAAGTGTTTTACTAGAAAACAAATATGGTTTGATGCTTCTGCAGCCTTGAGAACAAAACAATGATGACCTTATAGCCAGGGAAGATGATGCTCAAATAAGACTAATTACTGCTTGAAGCCCTCAGAACTTCATACAGTGAAATTGTAACTATACACTGAAATTGTAACCATAGCTGCTTTTCAGAGCAGAAACAGACTGTGAATTTAAATTGCTAAAGCACAGTATAAAAATACTCATTGTTAACTCAGTGGACAGCCATATATACAAGTTTAAAATACCTCACAAGGAACTCAGTGTATGAGGTTATTGCATGTGATTCCATTTTATAAATACAAAAGAAGAAACGTCACAGTAATGAGTAGAAATTTGCAACAGTGGAAAAAGCCAACATGCTGGCCTCAAACTACTTCATTTGCAACTTCTTACATCCTCTTCTAATCCATCCAGGAAAACTCACTTGCCTACAAGCAGGCTGAATGGAGACTCTGAGTTTCCAACTGAGAAAATCCTCCTGGGTTGTCCCACAGCCCAAGGCCCGGCACTGACTCAGTGTGTATATCTTTGGTTAAGTCTATCCAGTGATCCAAACCAAGATCCAGTGATCCTGAAAATTCTGTGTTCCCACTTCCAATGTGGGCTGCCTGGCACGGCCGCTCTTCAGTGGGCTCTCAGGCTGTAGAGCAGGCTGCCTGCCAGGTCTCTGCACTGCCGGAGATGGCACAGCCCCGCAGCTTGCCGGTGCCAAGACCTCAGGGCATCACAGGACCGTGGAAAATCCTAATTCCACAGTAATTCCTAGGCTGGTTTTCTGGCATCCCAGGCTGCCTCCCTCCCCTGGAGCTGAGATGTACTGGGATGCCTCCCAGGGGCTGTCACTCCCAGGGGCACAGTTTGTGTGAGTGCTCTCCCATGGCTCAGAGAAAACAGGAATTTTTGTCAGGCTCATTGCTAACCAAGCAGACTACTTCACGGTTTGTCTGCTTCTTGCTCAAAAAAAAAAAAAAAAAAAAAAA
>NDXB01012945.1:185000-209093 GCA_002631895.1 Agapornis roseicollis | reverse complement strand
TGCAAAAAATGAAAAAATTGTTATTTAATATTTATATAAAAAAAAAAAAAAAAAAAAGGGTGAATGTGGTAATTAGAATTAAATACCTGACTGACACACCAGTACTAACACACTCCTGGATGCTTTCTAACGCACCTTCATCAGGGAAAAGGTTTCCTTTATGGTTGCTCCAGGAGTTGTCTGTTTCTTATACTTGGATTCTCACATTATCTTGAGTCTTGCCTTCCCCTGGGGCTACTTATAAATTGCTGCTGCTGACCACAGGCAGAGGGCATGGGGAAGAGAGGAGGGGAGGGTCTTCCTCTAGATGCTTATTGATGCCATTCCTAAGAACTGCTCCTCCTACTCCATTGCAGAGCACAGTTTACCGGTTTGAGTTTGTAATCTGGAGTCCAGTTTGCCATCTTGGGCTTCACAGAGTTGGGCAGTGTGGAAGAATTATGTGGGTGTGCACAGGGTGCAGGTCGTCTTAGATCCTCAGGTCCACAACTATATGGGGCTTTGTGTCTGGGAAACCCAAGCTGCTTTGTCTCTGCTTCTCCATTGGTATGAGCAACACTTGGGCAACTGCTCCTTAAAAGCTATAAGAGTTTCATGCTCTTCTACGGTATTAGATATCATATAAAGGGATTTCAGACATCTAGGAAATCACGGCGATTGAGTTCTTTCTAAATAGGATTTCTTTTGTCTAAGAAGTTTTATAGAATCATAGAATAGTTAGGGTTGGAAAGGACCTTAAGATCATCTAGTTCCAACCCCCGCCATAAGCAGGGACACCTCACACTAAGCCATGTCACCCAAGGATTCGTCCAACCTGGCTTTGAACACTGCCAGGGATGGAGCACTCACAACTTCCTTGGGCATCCCATTCCAGTGCCTCACCACCCTAACAGGAAGAATTTCTTCCTTATATCCAATCTAAACCTCCCCTGTTTAAGTTTGAACTCGTTACCCCTTGTCACTGTTCTGAAAAACTTTATGTCACTGTTCTGAAAAAGCAGCTCTGCAAGTGAGATGGCACTTCATTCTTCATGGACATTAAGTACTATTTCACACACAGAATTACAGAATCACCAGGTTGGAAGAGACCTCTAAGATCATCAAGTCCAACCCATGCCCTACACCTCCACTAAACCATGTCATCAAGTTCTATATCCAGTCTTTTTTTAAACACATCCAGGGATGGTGACTCCACCACCTCTCTGGGCAGACCGTTCCAATATTTTATTATTCTGTCCGTGAAAAACTTCTTCCTAATATCCAACCTGGACCTTCCTTTCTGTTAGAAACTGGTGAAACTATCAACATATTTTGATAGGGAGCAAAAAAAAAAAAAAGAAGTTAGTTCTGAACAGAGGACCTTTGCAATGTTATTATCCCTAAACTCTGATTCTTTAGTTTCTAGTTTCCATTTATAGAGCCTTATACATTTCATTTACTTGTCTGTCATCTTTTATCTCTCTTCTTTTTGGTACATAGACGTCAACTGTAACTTGCAATGACTGAATGAACATTTGGCCAGGATGAGAAAAGTGCTAATTCCCTGAGGAAGAAGTGTGCTGCCAGTATCACTCTTGGCCTTGGTTCAGCAGCCACAGAGGCAGGTCTTTTCCAGATTTGGAGTTAGCTCTGTGTGGAAGCTGCATTCATGTGCTATTAGAAAGGTCAAACAAAACAAGATCTTCATGCTTGCTTGAAGCTTTGTTCCCTGAAGATGTTGTCTGGTTTTTCACCCGCCAAGTACAGGAATCCCAGCTTTCCTGAATGAAAAGAATCAAGACACTGAAACTATTACTGACTTTTCTGAAAGTCAAAATGAGATTTAAAGGTTGATCCCATAGCTGGGCTCCCAGTGGGCTTCTTCTCACTTAACTGCAGGTGCCTGAAGGGCAACCATCTGAGCCAATTGTCATGGACTCTCACTGGAGCAAAGTAGGCACTTCGGTTTATGTTACCTATTTTAGATGTCTACTTGGAATGACAGAAATTGTCCACCAGATGTGTCAGTTTCTTCCTTTAGACTAAGGGAGCCTGGGTGCTTCAAGCCAAGATGGAGGTTGTAGATGTTTACATTTAGGTGAGACAAACCCATTACTGCCTTAAGGACAAAGCTGGCCTCTCTCCCATAACAGTATGGATTTGGAAACTTTCCTACCTCATCTGATGTGACATCAGACAGCTTGAGTCACCAGTTCAAGGAGTCATGGCAGACAACTAGAGAAGTCACTTCTCCCCAATTTCATAATTGCATGCTGTCTGCAACTGAATAGCTAGTTCCCTTTGTTTCATAGCAATTAGTATTGAGAAAGCACTCCGTTTATAGAGTAATACAGGAAAACCAAAACCTGGCTTCATTAATGATCAGCACAGTAAAATTCAATTTCCTATACACTTTCTAGCTGCTGTGTTGGAAGCAACTAAATGGAAAGCATTTTAAAAAACCCAAACCAAACAAACAAGCAAACAAACAAAAAACAACCCAAGGAACCAGTACCTCCTACAACAGAAATTATTTAAAATTAATTACTGAAAAATTTCTGGTTTATGTTGTTTTTTCTTCATTGAGTAGAGTTGGAGCAAATATGCAGGAAATTAACTGTTATGCTTTGTACCACAGAATCACAGAATGGTTTGGGTTGGAAGGGACCTTAATGATCATCTAGTTCCAAACACTCTGCCATGAGCAGGGACACGTTCCACTAGACCGGGTTGCTTAAGCCCCATCCAACCTTGCCTGTTATCACTTGTTAAGAGAATCTGATTTGGAAGGTTTACACTTCCCAAAGTGAGCTGTATGCATTCCTTTGTTACCCATTGTCAGGTAAATAATGGAAGAAGGAAATCTGAAAGGAACACCTGGGAAGAATCATAAATGAATGTGAATAAAGAAGGAATATGAAAAGGGAAAAGGTAGTCAGAACTGCTATGAAAGATCTGTGTGTTAATCCTAGTCCCTAATAGGTTATAGATGGCAACAGAGCAGTGCAGCTCAGTTCATTACTGCTCATTGAAGACCAGGGATGTGCTTCAAATCCTGTGCAATTTGAAGTCAGATAGAGTCCTTAGCCACCATGAATACAGTGTAAAGAAGCTTTCTAGTCACAGCTACAATAATTTGCTTTCAAAATCCACAAAACTTTTGTTTTAAGGTCTGGCCTTTGAAGACGCCTTCTGTAACTGGCAATGGGTTTTAAATGTTGTTGTTAGGTGCACAAAAAATTTGGACTGTACTATAAAATTTCTGATAGCTGCAACTTACCAAATCCTTTAAGACTTTATAAATGAAAATACTTAAAAAGTCCTTTCTCCCTGTTTTACATATTGTGTGGACAGAAAAAATTGCATCTAGTAAACCTGCATTTTTCGGGGTTGACACCACCCCCTGCCAAGCCATAAATTTCTGCCTCTTTCATTGTCACTGTGAAAAGTTCTACTTACACTTTCCTGCTTGCATATTCTTTATTTTTCATCTTAGCAGCACCAAGGTAGCAAGCAACCTGTCACTATTGCAAAGGCACTTCCAGGCACACTCCTCTTCTGCCCCAAGTACCCTCCTCCCAACTAGGTACCCTCCTGCCTTCCTTCGTGCCAGCTCTGGCACTCATCTCCTCCCTCGGAGAGCTGATTCAGCCTATTAAATTGGAAGAAAACTGCACGCTCCGTTTACCGTATCGGTTTGTGACAAGCACGGAGGCAGAGGGATGGGAGGCGGCAGTGGCAGCGTTCGGCTGTGAGGAGGGTGGTGAAAAGGGTTACGGGAGCCAGACTCTCCTTTACAATAGCAATAAATTGCTAGCTCAGACGAATTCCACCTGCAAAACTTCACCTTTAGTCTTTCCCCTCTTTGGCTTCTCCTCTAGGGCATTCTTCATCTGCTTGCCTTTATGGTTTTCTCACTTTTTCTAAACTACTCTGATACATTGACGTTTTGCATCTCTCCCTTTGCTAGTCCTTTTCTTTCCTGTCTTCAAGCTGGGGGTTTCTAATCTCCTCCATACTATTCTTTTCACTTTGTGGTGTTGATGGAAACATGCTCCCCCATATTTTAAGCGTTTTCTGATGTTTAGCATTGCCTTTTGTATTGATTATTTTCAAGAAGATAGGGCTAAACAGAAGGTGGTGATGCTGTGGAGCTTGAGGGTAGAAATCCTGGATGCCTCTCCCCAGTCTTGCTTGCTTGCTTTCTCTCGCTTTCTGTGGTTAAACACATAACCTGCGGAGCACCAGAAAAAAACATCTGGAATCAGAGCATATGATACCTGTAAAGTTCTTGGGTTGAAACCTTCTCCTTGAAATAAATAAAAAGCTGAATATCAGAAGGGAAAATCAGGCACTTGAATGCCTTTTTTTTTTAATTTTTTTGTGTTTTTTTTCTTTTTTCCTTTTTTTTTTTGTTTTTTTTTTTTTTTTTCCCTACATGTTTGGAGATCCTGATGGTTAGAAATGTTTGATAAGGTTTCTTTCTGTTGGATGCTGCTTTCCAATGCACACTATGCAACTGCTAGAATANTTTTTTTTTTTTTTTTTTTTTTTTTTTTTCCCTACATGTTTGGAGATCCTGATGGTTAGAAATGTTTGATAAGGTTTCTTTCTGTTGGATGCTGCTTTCCAATGCACACTATGCAACTGCTAGAATACCTACCCTGCCTTGTTTTCCGGTAAGGGGGTAAACACATTGTTAATCTGAGAGATAAAAATGGACTGTATGGGTAAAGGCAGACCCCGTATTCTTTGTTCACACCAAGCTAACTGAAAATTACCTCCCTGTCCATGGGAACTTTATTTCCTCTGCAACAGAAACTAAGACCCATGGAAGATCGTAACTGGAAGCTTGCTGGGTATAGTATATTGTCATCAGAACACATAAAAACTATCTTTCCAGCTTGTATTTTAAGTTATTTTACTTCCCCCTCCCTCCCCCCAATACCTTTTGTTTTTCCTTTAAAGAATGACATTCCCTTTGCACGAATCACATATTTCACACCTTTGTTTAGGGATAATGCAGTGGGCTGGTAACATGTTTGCCTAGGTTGTAGGTCAGAAACAGTAAAACTCATTAATTTCATACACATCATGCAGGACTAGAATAAGGTCACTTCCTCAGAGAACAACTGAGAGTAACTGGGGAGTTACTGTGCTAAGCATGATTTGTGCAGAGCACTGGAAAATCATTAAAAAGATAGAAGAGGGCTCAGGAAATCATCTAGCCTGTCCCTTGCCCCGCTCTGCTGAGGTCATGCCTAACTGAGGTTTATGTATTTTTAAACACTTCTGTTGATGGAGAATGATGCGGTCTCCCCAGGCAAGTCACAATGAATTTTAACACAGCAGAATGCAGTTTTCCTTCAGAATTTGTTCCATCTACTACTGTTTGTGTAGATACATACTCATAAAATTACTAATAGGTCGTGAAATAGCATTTCATTTTCCAAAGCCTGCATGTCAAAGAATCATGAGCCAGGCCTCCCAAATCACGCATTATAAAAACATGTATTATAAAGACAGTTTTAGCTGTTCCTCTCTTCTTAACCTTTAGGGCCTCGCTGGCAGCACACGGAGCGTGGTGGGGTGGTCCCGGTGCTGCCAGAGGCAGCCCGGAGGCTTTTCCCTGGGAATAAAGGACGGGACCACTAGAGCCGTCTCTCCTGAGCGGTCGGGGGCTGGGGTCGGCGCCCCAGCGCGGCACCTCGCCTGGTGGGCAATGGGGACCGCTTGGAACAGTCGTTGCCGGGCGAGGGGCCCTAGTGCTGCCCTGTCCCCAAAGGGAGGGAGCTCGACCATCCTCCTCCGCCGCCGTCGCCACCAGCCCCGCGGGTCGGCCCGCAGGTGCGGCCGGTCCCAGCGCAGAGGGCGGGAGAGTGGCCCCGCCGAGGGGCGGCCACCGGGGCTGGGCGGGAGGACTGAAACCGCCGCCCTCCCAGCAGCGCGGGGGAGCGGCAGTGGCGCCTCTCTTCCTCCTGCTGCCGCCCGGCCCCGCCGAGGGGCTGCCGGCTTCGCGGTGGGGAGGGGACAGTCGAGGGCGGGCGGGGTGGAGGCAGAAGTTGCGAGGAGGGGCGCTGGGTGCTGAGGCTGCCGGGTGGGAGCCCCGCGTTGCCGTCTCCGCTGCCGCCGTCCGAGGGCAGAGCAGCGCGCAGCCCCGCCGCAGCCGCTGCAGCCTCCGCCGCCCTCCTGCACCGATGGGGGACTCGGTGTTTAGTGAGAAGCCGGCGCTGCGGTATGCGGTGAGTACCGGGGAGGGAAGGGGCTGCGGGGGACCAGGGCTTGCGGAGGGGCAGAGGGGACGGTGTGCCCACGTGTGTATTGGGTGTGCTTCCCTCTGTCCGTTCGTCGGTGTCTGCGCTCAGGCGCGAAAGCTGTCCCGCGGCGCCGCCGCCGGGGATGAGCAACCGGGACCGGGGGAGGCCGGAGACAGCTGTGCCCCGGCGATGGGCGTGCAGGGGGGCGCTGAGCCGCAGCCTTCTCTCCGCTTTCCCATACAGGAGTTTGGCGCTTTGCTGGAGATGACATGGAAATTACTTTTCTTACGATAAAAAGCGGGCGGTGAGATGGCAGCCGCAGGGAGCCCCCGGGGGACTTCGAGAGCCCCGTTCCGCAGAGTGCCCTCCGAGACCCCGGCGGGACGAGCCCCCGCGGCAAAGCTGCTCCTGGTAACCGATTCCGGCACCGCTCCCGCTGTGTTGGGGATGATAACACCATGTTTTATTATTTCCTTCGGAAGAGCTTGGGCTGTTAAGAAGCCACTTCCTTTCTACCAGCCTTATTAGGAGCATTTTCTTGGTTGCTCGGGCAGGAAAAAAAAAAGAAAGCCGAATTAAACACCCCAGTAGCCTCCTCTCCTGAAAGCATAAATAAATGCTAGCAGGAGTAATGGCATGAGAGGTCTGATGCTGCTTTCATTCACACTTATGTAAATAAGAAGTAATTTTATTGCTGTCGATGAAGTTACGTGGGAATTGTCAGTCGGAGCAGGCTTGCTTTTCTGGTCCTGGTGAGTCCGTCTGCTGGTGTTGCCGGGATGCGTTGATGAGTATGTCACATACAGGATACAGCGTGCTGCTCGAAACACTTTGATTCCTTCAGTATTGGCAATTAAGCTTCTTTTAATGCTTGGTTAAGCCTTATGTGAACAGTTCAGAGTAGGAGAGGTTGCTTGGGGTTTTTTCTTTTNCATTTCAATGGTTGTTAACGTCAAGAGAATGACCTTCAAAGTTTCATTAATGGCTGTTCTTCAACAAGCTAGAATGAAAATGCAGGTAAAATTTTGCTTGGCATTGGATAGGCCATGCCTTCATTATTCTCCATCAGAAACTGGAATAACTGCAAAATTCTTTTGGTTTTTTTTTTTTTTTTTTTTTTTTTTTTTTAGGAGGAATTTGTAAATACTTTTGTGCTCATTCAACTTTAGGTATTAGTGCATTCAGCCACTCCAGTAATGCTACATCTTTTAGTGGTAATGGCACATTGGCTAAAATAGTTATATAGAAGCAAATATATTTTGTATCATGTATGAGTATCAGAATAGTTTGGGTTGGAAGGGATCGTTAAAGATCATCTAGTCCAAACGCCTGCAATGAGCAGGGACATCTTCAACCAGATCAGCTTGCTCAGAACCACATCCAGCCTGACCTTGAATGTTTCCAGGGATGAGACAGCCACAGCTTCTCTAGGCAATTTGTGCCAGTGCCTCAGTGCCCTCACAGTAAAGAATTTTTACCTTGTATCTGATCGAAACCTACCCTCTGTAGGTCTAAAGCTGTTCCCCCTTCTCCTGTCACTGCATGCCCTTGTTAAAAGTCCATCTCCAGATTTCTTGTAGGCCCTCTTTGGGTACTGGAAGGCTGCTATAAGGTGTACCAGGAACCTTCTCCAGGCTGAACAGCCCCAGCTCTCTCAGCTTGCTCTCACTGTGATTTACCATCTGAAATTTTATTGTTATTGAGATGTGCTAGTGATTTCACTTGGGAGCTAGTTATGCATCAAATGAATCCAAACCTGTTCTTTTAATAGGGTAATTGTCCT
Source organism: Agapornis roseicollis (assembly GCA_002631895.1). Lineage (NCBI taxonomy): Eukaryota > Metazoa > Chordata > Aves > Psittaciformes > Psittacidae > Agapornis > Agapornis roseicollis. The sequence continues at coordinate 201,074 of NDXB01012945.1, read as the reverse complement.
GTTCATATTTAGACACATAGGAGACCAGTGCCAGTCACATCACATGCTAACTTCATGAAACTTTTATTACTTCCTGTGATTGTGCCTCTCAGTCTACCATTAGCTGCTACTTGCAAACACATTATTGTTTCTGTTAGTTAGGTATCAGTCCATTTTCTTGTCTGCAGTGGCAGCTGATAGTGCAGTCACTTAAGGTTGGCAGGCACACAAAGGAAGAAGCAGGATGGCCAGCCCTCTCAGGAGATCATTAGTGCTGTTGCAAAACCACTGTTCTTTGATTGCCGTATATTGCAGCAAAGAGGAAATTGTGAACCTAAGAATAGTACTTGAACATAAAATATTTTTACTATTTTAAGATGTATTTCAATATTAGATTCATACAATCATAGAATGGTTTGGGTTGGAACGGACCTTAAAGATCTAGTTCCAGCCCCCCTGCTATGGGCAGGGACATCTTCCACTAGACACAGCTGCACAAAGTCCTATCAAACCTGGCCTTGAAAGTATGAATAAATATTAAGAAATATAATAAAGTAACAACACATAGATACATCCAGGAGGTAAGTGGTTTTTGCAGGTGATGTTAATGGTTTGTTTGAAGAATATGGATCTGGATGCTGGGTATTGTCTGTGGATACACTTAATGTGAAGTCTATGAATAGCCTAGTTGAAAACAAATGCTTGTTGACCTGAAGATAAGCTAAGACTTTAGAGCTTTGTTGGATTGAGGCGTTAGTAATTACTGCTTAAATGTAACTTAGTACCAGTCTCATTAACTTTGAATAATTGCATGGTGTAAATACAAATCAAGTTCTTGAATTGTTTTGATAAGTGTTAAATAAAAATTATAGAGTGTTACAGTATTTAATAGCAATTAATTTATTGGTGGAAGTAATTATAGTGATTTCTGTGGTGGGCTTTTCTTTTGCTTTTCAAGACTGATAATTATAAAGTTTCATGATTTTTATGAAAGTGCATAAGGAGGCATCTGCATTAGCATCTTAATTCTCATCAGCAGTGTGCTTTTGAAGGGAATCTCATTCCCCATGTGTACCTTAGTTCATTTCTTGGGGTAGTCCTGGAGCGTAGGAAACAGTCTTTATTTGGGTGATGCTGAAACTCGGGAACGTGTTTCTTGGGCTTCCCAGTGTCTGGAGGCTACTCAAGCCTTAGGACTAAGATAGAGTCATCTTGAAGGTAAACTTTGAAATTTGTATGATTGGACATTGGGTCCTCTGTACACTCTGTGGTTCTGCAGGCTGTACCCTTCAATTTTTAGTCCCAAGTTGCTTCTACCTGCCCACTAATCAGCTGAATTAACTCTGCTACCTATTTTTGGTATTATGGTGTTTATACCTGATAATAACATCTCCAAATATTCCAGGAAAGCTTTTCAGATGATTACATTAAGAGGGATGGTCACCTTCCTGACTTGGTATTCTTTCCTGTTTGTTCCTAAGTTGGGGGGTTGGTGTTTTGTTTTTTTGTGGTGGTGTTGTTTTTTTTAATTTTTTTTTATTTTATTTTATTTTATTTTTTATTACTTTTTTATTCTATTTTATTTTTTTTTATTTTAGCAGCAGTTACAGGGGGAATAAAAAGCTGCCTCATGTATTTTGGCTAAAACACCACAAAGCAATATTGTAGTCACTTTAAGATCTCTGTTGGTAATTTGAAATGTAGTTTTTTACGTATGGGAAGGACTCAAAATAGCCTTGGCTGTTGCTCAACCAGCTCCTCAGTGGTCCAGAGCAGGAAGCTTGAAGTATGATGTGATATGGATACAGCCATTTTAGTCTTGTAGCATTTACCAGAAGGGATTTCCCTGAAGGGAAAGAATGTTTTCCCTGATGAGGAAACTCTGGTTGTCTTCAACCAGGGAATAGGAGAAAATGGGTAGGAGCTAGGCTTTGGAAGTGGCTGCCATGACCTGTAGGATACTGTGGGGAATTCATTTGAAGAGAAGATGTGAGACTTTTCCTTGGGCCAAACCCCAGGAATTCTGTCAGCCAAAGCAGAGGGGATGTGTGTGTGTCCCAGGAGGACGCAGCTATGAGTTGGCTTAAGGCTCCAAATCTATTGCTGATAATGAGGTCACCTCCAATTCAGATGTCAGAGAGTCTTTTGGGCAAAGAAGGGTTTTTCCTTGCCTCCAGCAGTATTTGGTGCATTTGTTGTCTTGCCTTGTGTGTTGGCTCAGCCTGTGCTCAGCTGACTCTTTGCTGGTATGGTGTGCAACTTGTTGTGTGCTCTTAGGATTTTAAATCCATCAGTCTGCATGAAAGGATGGAGGAAACAAAAGAAATGGTTTGCAAGGGAAACTATGGCAGTAGTGAACCTCGGAATGCCTACGGAAGCTCAGAGTGAGTTAAAAAGATGATTTTACTCCAATATTCTAGTTGTGGTAATGCTGATTGTAACAACTAGATTACAGAATAATTCAAAGTAGAATAGTGAGATTGGTGATGATGCTGTAAAATTATAACCTAGAAACTGTAAGAATCGCCTCATGAGGAGGACCCAAAACTTGACATTCTCCTGTGGTCTTGCTTGTGTTTTGCAAGAACCCAGAAAGGCAAGCAAGTCTCCTTAAAAGTGACCTCAAGACACATTGCCTGATGACCTGAGCCTTCAGCCACTCACAGATTTTAACAAAATTATGTGCTGCAAGCTGACCACATTTATTACTGTGATTTTGATACATTCTGCAAGTAATTTATCTGATAGGACTACTAAGTGTGGTGCCTTCACCTAGACCATTTGTTTGGTTTCTCTCTCCTCCCAGTGGGCTTGTCAGCAAGAAGCAGTACGGGAGCAGACTAGACTGATGCATGTCCAGATAAGTCATAGTACATTTGCAGTCAGGTTTGGCAAGATAGAGGAGAGGCTGTGGGATTCGGGCAGTCAGTGCTTGACAGGAGAATAAATTCTTGTCCACGAGGCTCTAAATATTAAACATCTCTGCTCCACTGGAGGTAGCTGCTTGTTTTCTCATATTCCGAGTGTCAAGGGCAGAACTTGTTTAAAAAGAATAAATCACTTCGTAAGTGTTGTTTTCAAATTAGGAAATTGTGATGAAAACTTCCAACTTAATCACATAAGCAAGCTACAGAAGAGGCAATTAGCAGTAAAGGAATGGTTAAATATCAAATTTTTGGCTCCAGCTCTCAGATTTTATTAATCAGGTTCTTATGCTGACCTCATACACATTGGATGTTTTGCTGGAGGAATATGATTTCCAATTGCTGTTGAGCCTAATCCTTTATTCTTCATTTGGGTGAAATTCCCAGTGACAGTGATGATTCATGCTTACACTTTTGCAAAGTGCTTTTATTGCTAATCTCTAAAAAGCCTATATAAATATAGGAAACAAGCACTATTTGTCGCTCAATAGTGAGTACCAAGGCCAAGCTTTGATTGGGATTGATGGAATCTTGAGTGAGTCCATCCGGCTTTTATATGCTGTGCAAAGCGGCTGTGAGTTAACACTGAATTGCTGGGATGAGGGGAAGACAGGAAGCAAAGAGCTCTTGTGTGTGTCATAGGCTTTTAAAAAGTTGCAGGAAGTAGATTTCAATTCAGATCAGGTCAAATCTTTTACAGCGCTTGATGTATTCCTGGAGCTCTCCACACACATATGCATATGAACGTTGTTCCTTTCATGCCTACAGGAGAAAAGATGAGGGCAGATGCAGGTTGGGTTTGGCAAGGCTTGCTTAGATAGGTGCAGAGCCACGCTAATGTGATGCTATTAATCTGCTGCTAGATACTGGCCAGGAATAGAGGTAGCCTAAAGTATGGAGAAAGTGATTGCCCTGTACATAGACAGCAGGAGGTAACATTTCCCTTTCATTTGATTTCTCTGCCTGTCTTTGCATAGTATAATCTATCACTGCAGTGCAATTACAGTTCTTGTAATAGTACTTAGAAAGATGCTGTTTAATAAAATTCCATGGGCATGTTGCTTCAGGGTTTTTATTTGGAGAGGCACACATCACATCATTCAGCTCAGATGTGTTGGTATGCTTCCCTGGTATAATTTAAGGTGATTGTGCTTCTCCAAGAAGGCATTTAATCAACCAGCAGTACACCTTCGTAAAGCTGTTGGCTGGATGAGGTTTTGGGGTCATGATAATGAAGTGGTCTGCCTGAACAGCAAGGTCATGCATGGCCAGAGTCAGCAACTTGTGCCTGGAAGGAAGGTTAGCCATGCAGATGAAGTGCAAGATGAGAACTGAGGATTTTGGTCTCTGTCATGTCCTTTTTCAGTGTTTTTTGAGCAAGGCTTTTCCCCAGTCCTTCTTTTATTATTTATTTTCCTGCGGACATACTTCACTTTCCAAAAAAAGTGTCATGTGGAAGCACAAGCTAACCTTTAGAAGTTGTTCAGGTGTGAAGGTGGTATGATACAGAACTACCCTGGAGTAAAAATGTTGGACTTCATGTGGTTGATATTCCCCTAGCAGGCTGATGGTTTGTATTTCAGTTTTGTTTCCCAGAACCTTTTTGAAACCTGCAGGCACAGTTTACCCTTCTTTCAGCCTGAAGAGTGAAACTCTGAAAAAGGAAGATGATAGAGGTCACTGATATAGTTAGATAGCTTGGTTTACTTTTATCTCCAGATGCTAATCAGTTACTTTTTATGCCCAAGTGTCTGTGTAGCACTGTGTAGGAGGCTACTTGCTTTCTGATGACTTAAAAATAGTAGTTTTGCTGGCCATGGCTCTATTTATTTAGAATTTAAATTTCAACTAAAAAATCACACCAAAGAAACAATGCATTTCACATGTCGGGTTTACTGGGTCTTTTGAACACCTTTGAACTTCTTTCATTTGTCTGCTAAGTACCTGTATCATTCACCAAGTAGTATATCTATGCAAGGGCTAACTGCTGCTCATGTTCAAGTGGTATACCTGTTCCTGCAGTAGAAATGCAGCTGAACTCTCAGTGGCTTGGAAAAGTTGTGCTCAGAGTTCGAATTTCATACTGTTCCTGCCTTTCTATGACATTTGAGAATATAGAAAACCATTTTACTTCGTGCAGTAAAATGGCTTTTTGTTGTCTAGGGAATAAAGGAGGTGTGCATGCATTGTATTGCTTACAAAAAGAATCTGACAACCTTTCTGTAGCACGCTTTGGATGATGAATCCAAATGGTTGATACTGAGTTTCTCTAAAGGGGTGTCAAATCTTAATGGTCCCTTGGGAGATGCCCAGGTCTTAGTGGGCATGGCTGACTCAAAAAGGAAAGTAAGTAATGTTTTTCTTTCTAATGATTACTATCTGAGTGTTATCAACAGTGCACATTTAAAAGGATTTCCTGAATATATCCTCTACTAAATCAAAAAGTGTTCAGAATTGCTAATGGGGAATTGAATATTACAAGAGTACTTAAATAGATGGTAGGTAGAGTTCAGTTGCTAAGGGCAACGTAAGTAAAGTTTGGGTTTGTTCAGGCTCTGTTGCCCTCAGGTATGCAGGAGGAGTAAATGCTAATCTAACTACTGTACGATAGTCTGCTGTTACTTTGTACTTGGATACTTTACATTTTTGAAGCAGGTGTATGAATCTTTGGAAATGATACTGGAAGCTGTTTGGTATCTCATCATATAATTGAATTGTTTACCTTGAAGTAACGTAATATTTTTCTGCATTACTTTATCTGAATCTGATTATCAGTCGCTTCTGCTTAGGCTGCCATGAAGGTAGAAGATTCCTATGGTTTTATGACTGCTACCATGCTGTGTAATTGCACTGAATTAGAGCCAGTCTTCACTGGTCTTGTTTTCTGTAGGTGGTAATTTTCTTGTAAATCAGGCACTTGAGTGGCTAAGTGTATCTATAGGTACCTGATGTGTAGCACCCAAACTGTGGACTGAGTATCTGCATCTCCTGAAACCTGAAGTTATTTTCTCTTGGTGTTGATAAGGTTGTAATACTTGCAAAGATTTACATATTTAGAATGTTGATTGTATTGTGTGGGTTGTCAGATTTGATTTAGAGACCTAAATTAGGTGGTGTTTTGTGTTGATTATGCTCTTTTGCCTGTTAGTTTTTAAAAGCAAACTCCTGTTATGCTCATCTATACATGACTTGGCGTATGGATTCAGTATTCTTGCGGGCTGAAACTCTCATTTGAGTAGATTACTGTATTTTTTCCAGTCTGACCCTATTAATAAATATCCTGAGGCTTGCAAAGCACTTTGTTTTTTGAACACAAGCTGTGGAAAAGAATTTTAAGATCACGGTTTGATGGATGGATACTAAGCTTGCTTAAAAACTTGTAAATATATTTATACTTTGCAGGTGGGGTCTTGAATGAGCACAGTATGTAGTGCTGTCTGTATTGAAACCAAAGCCATAAACAAATTGTGTGGGAATTAAAACGTAGGTACTCGAAGCCAGGTCCTGTTCTTGCTGATGTCCCAGCTCTTGAAACAGATGTTGAGTCCAGCTTTGTGCAGACGCCACACCCTCTGTTTCCCTTGGCAAATTGTCTTGCATTCCAGCGACCCTCTGGGCAAAACATCCTTTAATTGGCACTGTGGCCTTCAATGTTTCCTTTTCTCTCCTCTGTGGTAATTGTTCCTGTCCTCTATCACTGCAGGCTGTCATCAGAGATCTGGTTGGTTTGAAAGCAGAGATCTCAGAGTAATTGGGGAACCCCCCTGATTAGCTAGTTTCTTCCTCTCCCAGATGCCTTTTTCAGTGGTCTTTACTTGTGAGTGCTTTCATACTCGTTCCCAGCCTGTTCCAGCATCTTATAAATGTTAGAAACAGATGGTAGGACAGAAAGAGTATGACTTGGCTTTTTACTGGAGGGTGGATGTCTTTCAGAGTTGCAGCTGCTAAAACTTTTATCTCTTGTGCTTTATGCAGTGTCTTGCAAAGGTAAGGGTAGGAGCAATGTCAGGGGTGGTGGAGGTTGTTTTAACACATGAGAAGTAAACAAGAACCTCGGGAGCCTTCAGTGAGGGATGTCGGGCGTTCAGGTCTTCAGAAGATGTATGTATCTCAGTGACATATTTTCACTGGAGATATATCTGATACACACCTGCATAGCTCTCAGCACCATTTGGGTGACAGGCAGCATATCTTAACGCTTTTGTTCAGCTCAGGAACAGGACATGTTCTGCTGTAATGGGGAGCTGCTGACCTGTGTCATTGCAACCTCAGAGTTGAACTGCCATGCTGCTGGGGTGCTGTGTGCCTGGGGTGATTGTTGGACGAACACCAAAGGTGGCTGCTAGCAGAGATACAGCCTCATGTAGCAGCTGATGTTGCATCCCTCACTTCCAGTTGTGTGTCATGTACAGAAACCTAAAACATCCAGGAGCAAACAGCAAAAGATTTCATCTACTCCCATGCGGTGTTACACAAACCCATGAGTCAATCCTTGGCATGTCCTGGTATTTTCGGATTTGAAACCACTGGGTTTTCCTGAGGTGGTTCATAGTCCCTCTTCAGCAGAAAGAGAACTCCTGCTCAGTTTGCTGAGCTTCAGGACACACAGTTTACTTCTTTTAGGCAAGGACCAAAGGGGTGCATTGTTTTGGGCAGCTTTGTTTTCTTGTGCTGCATGAACCCACATTTGAATGTTCTGTCTGGAAGAAATGAAATCACTAGTGATGGGCTTTGTTTTCAGAGTTAATTAGGAGCATCAATATGAATTCCTCTATAAATATTTATGGATTCTTTTAATGTCCTTGTCCTGAAATGTATTCAGGAGGCCTTATATAGATTGACATAACTCTGAAATTCAGTCTAAGCCCACAGGAAAGCAGACTAATTAAATGCAAAGTTGAGAACTTTATTGACTCTTCACCTGTCTTCTTCCAGAATGCACCTGCATTTCAGTCAGGCTTACCCATGCATGACTGCACAGCCCATGTGAAGCAATGTCAAACTCTGTGTTTATGGGAATTGAAGATGATAAAAATGTTGCAACAGGGCAGAATTAATCTTTCAGAATGACTGAGGAGAAAAGGGGTAAACCAGAGCAAACTGTGCAGTCCTTTTCTGTAATGGTACGTTTCTGTCAAATGTTTTTGTTGCTAAGTTCAACAAGGAGAGTTTGAGTTGCTTAGATTTATTTACAAATGAGATGCTCTTGTCCTTTGTGATTGCTGATTAGCTGATGATTTACCTTCTGGCTAATTATTTTTTGGGGAAGGACTTCTTTCTGTGAGTTCTGTAATGGCAAACAGCTGTACCAGTACACGTGGTTCATGACATCAGAAGCAGTCCTTGCAATCGTCTGATAGTGCTGTGGTCTCTGAAAACATTGGTTGGTATGAGTAATTTGGGAGTCTTTGTTTGAGCCTTTCTGTGTGAATTTGGACAATATGTTATCAGTGATGCTGAACAGAATAATGTATTTTACTTCTGGATAGAGTAAGTAATGGCTGGAGAGTACTGCAATCCTTTGGTGTTAGAACAATATTTCTGTCTATAAATTAAAGATGTCATAGTGTGCCTGCATGTCTGTGTCTTAGATGGAACTGATTGTGGCCCTTCCGACAGTGGGATGAATTTGGGCTTTCCCATAATGTGTGTCACGCCAGTTTGTATCACTTTTCACTGACGCATTTCCATCATCCATTTAAAATAATCTAATTCTGTATCTACATTGATGCAGGCTTTCTGAAACCCAGGTGAGCAAGACCTGGTTTTGTGCCTTTAAATTTATGATAGTGGCATTCAGACCTCTTCTGTGAAATGATGGAAAAAAAAATGGTGATGACACTTTGGGTTCTCAAATTTACTGTCTTTCAGTGACTAGGTCTGAACAGCTGAATTTGAAAAGATGCCTTTGCTCGGAGCAGTCCCATACATTTAGTCAGCTGAAGCTTCAGGCAGTGGGCTTTGTTTTCTTCTTTCATATGGTGTTGCCAATATAAAATACCCAGTAATTGTTAAAGTGCAACACAACTCTTTCAAGTGCTCTTCCAACTCCTCTTCACTCTGCCCGGCTCAAAAAGGTGAAGGGCAGTATTTCTGTCCCTAGAGTAAATGGAGGGTAATTGGAGTGCACCTGATGAGTAGCAAGCTACTGGCTTGTGGTTTTTCTTGTTTGTTTGTTTGTTTATTTTCTCTCTATTTCAAACATAACCCCAAAGTGTTTGGCAAGAAATTCTACTGCCAGGAAGTCCTTACAGTTATTATCTGTGACAATAAATATGGTACCTGTTACCTTAACTTGCTTTTAACATTAAGAAGAGTTTACTTGTATCTTACTTTGGCTTCTTTTGTACTGGTTGTTTAAACTGCTTTTCCTTTATGTGGACTTCATGCCTGAAAAAGGAATTCCAACTAAAAAACACATGGAATTCCTTTCCTTTAGTAATATGTTCCTTAGTGTGGTTTTTGTTTATTGCTTTTTTAAAAGTTGTTTTAAATTGTTTCTCACATGAAAGTGAGAAAATGAACCATTGTGGAATACAGATGCTCAGGAGGTCATCCATAGCAATTTCATAAAAACTCTGTGCAGAGCACATTATCAGCTCAACTGATCCTGTATTGTTTCCGGTAGAATATTTGCATTTTTAAATCAGTTTTCTAGTCCTTGCTTCATCTTTGGTGCTAAATATGATTAAATTGGCTATTGATAATTACTTATTTTAATGTGTAAGGTTTTGCAAATTAGAATGTTACTTTCACTGAAAGTCATAGGAAATAGCAGGGTTTTCCACTTGTCCTAAGTTACATATGTGTTTTTGTGTTCATATTTAATTTGCTGATCCACATTCTCCAAGATAGGTTTGTTAGAACTGAGATCTTCATGCTGTTCTCTTTTATTAGTTATGTTTCTGTTAATTTTGCTGGTCTTGTTTTGCAAAGTGGAGTTTCAACCCTTCAAATTCACTTGTGCCGAAAGGCTTCAGCTGCAGAGAGATGTAGATGATTCCTTCTGTTTCCTTCTTTTTCTTGTATGGATTTTCACTGCATTGTGTATTAGTTTTGTTTGACACGCTTGTACGTTTGATCTGTTATCTAACACTATTACTTTCAAGAGGTTTTGGCCAGGCTAGATTAAGGTTTTATTTTACACTGATAGATGGTTTATTTACAATATGTATTAGAAATGCTTTATCTAAAGTTTTCTGAAACAGTGCAACTTTGCCTGCACTGAGGTCTGAAGTAAAACAGACTTCATCTTCTCTGAAAGCAGATTTCAGTCACTATTTCTAAAAATCTCAGCATTTGCCAGGCTGCTTGACAAGGGTGAGGATGGCTTCAGTGTTCTTGGAATTACTTATGTGGTCTTTGTTTAAATCAGTTTTTATCCATTTCCTCTTACTGTTCCCATTTATACATGGCCTTTCTTCTGCCACATCGTTCTGCATGCATAGCCCTGTGTGTCCCCCGTGCTCCCTAGCACAAGCAAACCTTACATGGTACCTCCTCCTTCCATGAAGGCATCTGGAGTGTCTATTAAAAATGAATGGGTTAACTTACACCTCTGAGATTTGCTTTAGATTCTATGAAAAGAAATTTTGTGGGTAATTTTTTTGTAAGTAGTCTCGCCAATAACATCTTATAATGAAAACTCAAACTGTGGAACTATTTATTTTCCTCTCTGGAAATGAGCACACAGGTAGAGTTGAACATTTGAAAGAAAACTGCTGATGTGTTGAAACACATCTTGTCATATTAGAGCTATTTTAATTAATTACAAATCAGTGTACCCATTTTTGAGCAACTGTCCAGCTCCTAGGATAACCTTTATACTATCTCCTCTCTTTTTTGAGTCTGCCAGTTCCATACATTTTAATGAAATCAAATTGATAATCTGATAGCAGCAGAGCTTGCATCTAGCTTGTTCTGTAAAGTTTAATGCATTTTTGTACTTTCAGAGGTAATGGTGTCAGGAGTGTGTACATATGTCCTTGGTTTTTGCAAATAACCTTGTTATGTACTTGGTGATTCATCTTGCTGTTTTCTGGCATGAAACAACTTTTTTTTATTTTCCCCAACTAGTGGTAATACTCTTCAGTTTTCTGTTAAGTGAGTAGAATTGATACTCATCTATTAAGGGTGCAAGAGCAAGGGGGAAAAGAGGAAGTCACATTTATTTTGATATAAGTATCTGTAGTTAATGGAGTTACCCTGAGGAATTAATGTGTCATATTCTTCAATTCCACTTGATCTGGCCTCTAGCTATCTCTGTGGATCCATTTTAAAGTAAGCTTGTGTACAACTTAAACAGGGTGACTGGAGCAAGGCAACAATAAATACTCTGACTCATCTCAGTGCATACTTAGGTATTTAGGCAGATATTTAAGTCCAGTTTCTCAGTCTGGCTCCAAATAAGTAGATAAAGAAATGCACCTTTTTTATGCATCAGACAAAGGAGGTTGCTTTTATGTGAACTTTCTTTGAATCTCCTCAAGGCTTCTCTGCTTAAAGCAGAACTGGGAAAACAAATGGCTGTGTATTCCCCATCACCCATTATGATTATATATGATGATGAGGTTTCTGTGCATTTGGGATTCTTGGTTTTGTCCTTGTTGGATTGCAAGCAGTTCAGATGGTCCCAACTTCACGAGTGGTGCTTTCAGCCTCAACAGTGGCTACAAGTAGGTGAATCTAGTGAAGACTGAAAGTCAGTACCATTTGTGCCCTATTGCACTGACCTGCTCTGAGTTACAGGACTGTTCTCATTGTGTGAGCACTCTGGATGCAGTCCTGCTGATGGTTTATCTAGGTGTCTTTGTACTGGCAGGAGGCAGTTACTGCAAGACCACCACTTCTTCGGCCAGTGTGCACCAGTGTTTGATGTGTGCTGTGTCTGAGAGTTCCTTGCATAGAAGCTGTGATGCCACTTAAAAAAAGACTGGTTAAAAAACCCTATCCTCTTGTGTTTGGTGAATCCTGAGTCTTTTCTGCTAAGCTAATTACCAATGGCTTGGTTTTCATTAGTTCTGGAGGTCAGCTCCCAAAGACTTCACCTGTAGCATTGTTTGCTTAACATCATTGAAGAGCAACACCTGGAAATTGAGTTACACTTTCATATAAGTCTTTCTGGCTTATAAACAACTCTGCAGATATACCCACATAAGCAAAGGCCACACCAGGATGCAGACCTGCCCTCCCCATTTTGGTGAGGAGCAGTGCTCACAAGATGTTTCCATAGGAAAAGAGACCTTTGTAATCACAAGCACGTCTGCTTTGTGTCTTTCTCGTGTGTGTATATATTACAATGTATTAGTTACATATTTGTGTGTATTTTAATGCTATGTTTGTATATATCTTTCTTTTATTACTTTGCTGGAAATATTTCTCTTGAGGTTATTTACAAGATTACCCAATCACCACATTATGATTGGTCTCTAACAAATGTCATTGGCATTGCCACCAAATGAGAGAGCAAGCAAAGCTTGCTGGCTGGCCTCTTGAGGGGGTAGCAGAAAACTCTTTAGCTCTTGCTAGAAGATGCTTAAGTTACCTTGCCAAGACCAGTTATCCATTTTTTAAATGCTTCCTTTATGAGTACAGGCATTTCTTATATCCTATAAAAGAGCAGCATTCCATCTTCTGATGCAAGGTTAAATTTGCTGGTATAATGCCTGACTGTGGCTGTTAGTATTGACTAACTAGTGTTGGTGTTACTGAGACCTCACCTGTGAGTTTTGCACAATTATTTCTCAGAAATTCTTTTCCTTAAAACCCACTCCCTTTTCAGTGGTGCTTTTGTCTTTCAAAAAAAAAATTTTTTTTTTTTTTTTAATTTGAAATTAAAGAAAGTTGGTGTTTTGGTAGCTGCAGAAGTAATTGCATTACTTTTGTGAATGAAGAATATACCAACTTGGGAAAAATTTAAGTGCCATGATGTACATATTGGTAAAGCAGAGGTGAACTTACAGTAATAACATTGATGTACTTGACTTTTTTATTTGCAGCTGTGGTTGCATAAGGGTGCCTCTTGTACAGCACATAGGCTGGATCTGATACATCAAAACAATTTATCCAAAAGCTTTTCTGGTTGTATAATACTTTTGGCAGCCTGCTTTCCTTGCCTCTTTGATGCTTATGTACCTCTTCCCTGCTTTGGGCTCAGAACTGTGTTTGCTGTTTGACCTTGTGCTGGACACAGTCTGTGATGATCCTATAGGCCACCTCTTAGTCCCATTTTTTTTATAATTGTGTTGAGTATTTGGTAGCTTCCTGGCTCACTTACACTTCCCATACCTAGGTTTATAGCCTCCTAAATGGAGTTAAATGACTTCCTAAATGATCTCTGAATCATGTACTTTTAGTTCTAGTAAGTCTACGTAGGTGTAACTGCACCAAGGAAAATTGTACAATGGGAAAAGAAAAAAGAATAGCTTTTTTTTGGAGCTTCTCTAAACATCCCCATACCCCCCTCCCAGTTCTTTGGTGTATATCTTCCTCCTATTTGTAGTAAGCTTTGATTGTTTTTTAGCACTCGCACTTTACTCTATTTCCTGTAAACTAATGCAATTTAGCACTGCAGAGGGACCAAAGGAAATGATCTCTTGACTGAGTCTATTAATTATTGTTCCCTTGAGAATATTTTTCTTCTTCCGAAAAAATGGCAATAGCAAACAGAAAAAGCACTCTTGAAATAGGCTAGCACAATTATTACTCATGTGCTTGGCTAATTAGAAGACTGATCCTTTTCCTGAAGGTTTCAGAGAGGCATATTTGTTCTATTTTGATGTAACTTTCATCAACAAATTAGGTTTTGAGCCTGTAATTCTTCATACTTGCTTGAAGCTTGAAAAAATTCTTTGGAAGGAAAATACATGGAAAGTTTAGCAAAATTTGACTTGGCCAGTATCTAGGAATGTGAGACATGGGGGACCTCCTGGGCTGTGGATCCCTGCCCCTTTCTGTTGCATACAGTTATGTGTAATCCCTTACATAAATACAGCAGGCTCTGTGTCTCAGAAGGAGTGAACTGAAAAATACTTCAGCCGAAGGGCTCTTCCACAGCTCTGTGACTGATAGTCATCTTTTCATATTTGCCTAAATTTATTCTTGGGGCAACATAAGCTTTTAGCTTAAACTGCAATTTTGCTGTCCTAGTATTTAGCCAAATTTTTCCTCCTCTTCATTTTGTTTTGGTTGAGAATGCGAAGAGCCAGCTCCCCTATGATGGACATCTTTATTCTGTACCTCTACCTAGAAACTGTCCTTTCCATTTGTTGCTTTCTCCAGGTGTGGAGTTCATGTGCAGTAGAAACAAATGGCCGCCTAGGAGGGCTGAGTGGCAGGAGCTTGTATTATGGCCTGAAGTCAAAGATAAAATGTCCTCTCTCCTGATCCCTCCCCCACCCCAACTATAAATGGAGTCTTAATTTAGCAGTTGACATCAACATTGCAGTGTTCTCCATTTAGATGAATATCACCCTTGGTGACCTTTTCAACTCATGGCTTTATTTATTTATTTCCTGTCTTTTAAATAGATGCCCTAATCAGCTTTATCTGTGGTTCCTCAGAAGCATCCTTTCAGAGACTGGGATCTGCTGCCCCCTCAGGCAGAAAAGATGAGGAAGCTGATCCCATACCTATTTTTTCTTTTGCTGGAGTTTCTCTTGGTGTGTGCTTTGCAAGGCTCTTGGTTTTGGGAAGAGAAGAGGGAGATGTGGAGTTGGGAGATAGCAAACTGAAGGTAACAGGGGATGAACAACGAAGGAAAACAGCCAAGTACTGGTGAGAGAGAGAGAAGGGTTTCAACTGGATATTAGGAAAAATTTCTTCACCGAAAAGGTGATCAGGGTTTGGAACAAGCTGCCTGGGGAAATGATGGAATCACCAATCCTGGAAGTGTTCAAAAAACATGTAGACAAAACCCTTAGTGACATGGTTTAGCGGTGGACTTGGCAGTCCTGGGAGGATGGTTGGACTTGATCTAAAGTTCTTTTCCAACCTAGTTGATTCTGTACATTTTTGAGGAGACCCCACTGCCATTGCATCTGGAAACTAGACCACAGCCTGAGCTTTGATCACTTGCAGCCCCCACTCTTGTACCAATACTCCTAACATTGTTCTTGGGAGGATGTAAGAACTCCTGGCATTTGGAATAATAACTGTGGAAGAAGCTACTAGATGCCTCCCTATCACATTAAACCATAGTAAGTGAGGATATCTTGATCGCTGTGGGGAAACCTTTTTCTCATATGAACTGATTTCTTTTGTCTGCATCACAGTACTGTGACAATGACTGGTTTTTGTATGGATAGCTGAATTTGAAGGAAACCTTCAACTTTTACATTTTCATAGCAATAGTTAGGGATACACTGCCAATGGGAAAGTTGTACTTCTGCCTGGAACATAATAAACCTATTTGACAAAGATAACTTTGACAACTTGAAAAACCCAGTGATGAAGCACAGTCCGTAGCCTGTATGTACGAGAAGAAATTAGAAAATGAAGTGGGGAGGGACTCTTAACAAAGGCATGTAGTGATAGGTTGAGGGAGAGTAGCTTTAAATTAGAAGAGGGCAGATTTAGATTAGATATTACGAAGAATTCTTTCCTGTGAGGGTACTGAGGCACTGGCACAGGTTGCCCAGAGAGGTGTGGCTGCCCCATCCTGGAAGTGTTCAAGGCCAGGTTAGATGGGGCTTTGAGCAACCTCGTCTAGTGGAAGGTGTCCCTGCCCATGGCATGGGGCCTGTAACCAGATGATCTTTAAGGTCTCTTCCAACCCAAACCATTTAATGAAATAATGTGAACTTCTTCAGTCCTGTTCTTCTGCCTCATTTGCTTCACTGGTGCTATTTCTGTTTTGCCTAACTTGAAAACAGAAAAGACAAGATTAAAAAGACGCAGAACAGTGCATACTGTTTAAAGAAAATCTGATGAAAACTGAGTTAATTTAGAGGATTACATCCATTTTTCATTCAAATTGCCTTTATTCCTGTCTTATGTGGCTGCATTGAAGACTTAAAGTCATCTTTGTGGTAAAAAGTGGCTGTTTGTTCTGTGCACACTCACCGGAGATATGTTGTGTTTTCTGGGGGAAATTTAATTTGTTCTTGTAAAATCCTAAGGATAACATTAAGTAAAGAGTTGTGGGGTTTTTTTTGGGTGGCTTTTTTTTTTT
>NDXB01012945.1:166938-184917 GCA_002631895.1 Agapornis roseicollis | reverse complement strand
TTGGATTGTTGTTTTTTTTTTTTTTTTTTTTTTTTTTTTTTTTTTTGTCTGTAATGAATGTGAATGGGGAAAAAGAGGGACAGATCTATGTATACCTCATTTTTTAAAGTGTGCCAGCTCTCTCCTACATCTTTTTTCCCCAGGGCTATAAAGTTTTAGTAGCACTTAGCAAAATGTTCAAAGTAAACATGTGCCAATATGATTTTAAGGACAGCAGAAGGCATTTTGAAGTAGTGACTCACACAGAGTGTTAATAAATACAGCTGCACTCAAATTGCTTAAAGCTGCCTTTGTTACACTGCTAGGATTAGAGGTGCTTCTGAAATGCCAGTTCAAGATTAAATTGTCTTCAAACTTGTCCATCTGTAAACATCTGTCTAATGTAGGTAAGAATCTTCCACTAGGTCAGATTGGCTAATTCTCTGACATTTTTTTTTTGGCATAAGGGGTCCCAAGACTTAAAAATCCTGGTGAAGTTTCTGAAATTTTCCATTTTTCTGTCACTAGGAGTAGTTTAGAAATGGATTGTGAGCAAGTTCGGGATGAAAAAAGCAACAATGTTAGTTGTGCTTCACAAAGTGTTCATGGAGTGGAGGGAAGTTTGTTTCATTTGTTGATGGCCTGGAAGATCTCTTTTAGCTGATAGAGTGAAGCAAAGACCTGTGCATTTGTTCTTGTCCTGCTTTGAATTTCCTGGGCAGGTTTAAGATGTGAGGTGCAATGGGATGCTGGTAGGAGTCTGCTGTAGATGCCAAGATCAGCTGTGGTCTAGAAGTCCTTAATATTGCTAGAGAAAGAAATACTACTGGGAGATATATCTCTATGGGAAAAATTTATTTCTTTGAGATGGTACTATTAATAATGATAAGAAGGACATTTCTGGATGTTGTAGTCAGCATATTTCTTCTCCTAATAGCTATTGAATTAAAAGATTGCTGTGTTTCAGGCATAGCTTTGGTATGTAGGAATGACCTTGTGGAAGAGCTGACTAAGAAAAGAGTCCTGGAACAAATGCTTACTACTTAATCCATTTCAAACAGCAAGTTGAACAAAATACAGTCAGAAATTAAGGAAACTAATTAACTAAAGAGATGAGGAGAGACATAATAATAATAAAAACCAAACAAACAAAAAACCCAACCCAAAACCAAAATAACAAAGTCCCCGAAGTGTCAGAACCATAGATGAAAGGTCTTATTGGAAATGCAAATGTAGGATTAA
This sequence comes from Agapornis roseicollis, assembly GCA_002631895.1. NCBI lineage: Eukaryota > Metazoa > Chordata > Aves > Psittaciformes > Psittacidae > Agapornis > Agapornis roseicollis. The sequence goes on along the minus strand of NDXB01012945.1, from coordinate 183,696 downwards.
ATGCTTTAGAATAACAGGTAAGCAGAGGTCCCACAAAGAAAGCTGTGGCTTGGAGGTTAAACGCTTCTGTGAAATTTGTCAGAAGTTAAGCTGAGCTCTTTACAGAGGAAATCGATGCAAATAGAAGATGTTCTTCAGACATAGGAACAAGGACTGAAATGAAGTCATGATGTATTGAAGGTGTATTATGCCTAAAAAGAGCTAGATATCTCAAAACTAGAAACTCAGAACTATGTTTTCTACCTCACTTTAAATAAAGCGATTACATTGGATGTGCTATGTTAAAACCAAGATAATTTGTGTGAGAGCTTGAAAAATAGAATCTATGATTTAAGAATAAAACCTAGGTGTCTGATCTTCCATGATCCTGAGAACCATGTGATAGCCTTTCTTAAATAACAGTAATGCCACAAGTCCTATGTATATTTTCTTCCCCCTAGCTATATTAATTGTTCTTGTCAAATGTATTACTCTTTGCAAGTCTTGCATTGGCTGTGTCATTAAACATCATCTCAAAATATTACGGGGGACTGACACATAAAATTTAAAATCTGATCTCAAGCATTTGATTGATCAGTCATTTCAGAGCTGCTCACATAGGACCGGAGAGTAAGAAATTTACTCGTTGTTGTTCAAAAGAAGCAAGAATGTGACTCAGCACCTATAGGCTGATTATTCTAATGTCTATTGTGTAAAAGACTTTAGCACAAGGAAGTCATTATTAAAGACAAGAGATAATGATGAATGGAAGATGAGAGGAAAATGAAGCATAATTTTACCATAGCCAGAAAGTGACAGAATAATTTTATGGTGCTCTTTGATTGATGTTGAATTTCTGAGAAGTGCGTTTGTGAGGGTTTTACTGTTGTTTTTGCTTGTTTGCTCTTTTCTGAAAACAAGCCTTGTAGAATCTATCAGGTGTTACATTTTTGGTGGCGAAAGGGAAGTGTTTATACTATTGCAAAGAGCACTGGTACAGTTTGGATGGATGTATGACTGTGTCCACTGCCCTGCATTCAAGATAAGTAACTTGATGTCTGGAGGAATTGTAAGAAAATATTTAAAGAAATAGAAGTACTGTCATTTTGAGAACTGGAAGAGAATAACTTTGCTTAGCCTAGTGAAAGGGAAGATGAGAAGGGTGTGACTGTAGTAACTAATGTATTACAGGAACAGATGGAAAAGGAAGTTCTTTCCATTAAAGCACAGCAATGACAATAAATTAATCATAAACTAGGCACAAATAAACTCTGGTGAGGAGGTTTCTTCTATGGGAGCAGGGTGTTTCTCCAACAACCTGAGTCAGATGATGCTCACTTTCCTCCTATGTTCTGTGTTCTAAAGCGTTGTCTGGAATAGGAAATCCCAGTTCTGCCCTGGACTTGTGGAGTTTACAAGAAGTACTGTTTTTCTCAGAAGAACCATTTTAGTTAACAAGATTTGCAGTGAGGAATTTGTGGTGGTTTCTGTGTGTAAGGACTATTAACATTGTGTATATCTGTTCAAAGGCTCATATTCCACTCTGAATAAGTGAAAAATAGAGCCTTGAGTATCCAAGGAGACAAAATGCTCTGTAGGACATAAAAATTGAAACAGTTACGAGATATTTTCATCTCTAGACTTTTTTTTTGTTGAATGGAATGTATTTATGATGGAAGCAGATCACTTTAAAGATGTAAAATCCTCTGCACCAGTTGGTCTTCTGGGCTTTAAAGTATGTTAATATCGTGAAGTCAAGAAATGTGGAACTTAAGCAAACAAAGATTGGTAGTCAAGTGCATTAGGAAAACAAAGATTGAGCTTTAGTGTCACTGGGGCAGAAAAAGAGGTTGTAGTTTTAGTGCGAGGATTTAATCCACTTCCATTTTCCCACTTCACTTTACCACTTGTAGTTACTGTTAATTACTCTATTTTTTTAAAATCTATCTTAAGGTTTCTGCTGAGTGGACGAAATGTCACTTGGCCATCCCTTCCCCTCTGGTGAGGAATGAGATGGCATTATTGTCCCCATGTGTATGGGGGCAAAGCAGGGTTTGGCTCTCACAGAGGGATAGAGAAGAGCCCTGGGAAACACAAGCAATCCAGTCCAGCAAATATGTCAAGATTCGTTTTTTTGGGTGGGCTTTTTTTTTTTTTTAAGACAGAAACTATGCAGCCTTAAAAGGACTTGTTTAAATTTTTGTGTGTGTGCCGAATATGTCAAGTTTGTATGGAGCCAGGGATTCTCGCCTCCTTTTAAAGTGAAAATTATAGAGTACTTTACATTCTGTTTCTCACCAAAATGCAGATTCTTTCGCTTGCTACAAGTAGAATCACAAACCTGAATTTAGTGAGAAGCAGTGTGTGGACTGTTTTCAGAATTTGTTGTTTCATAATGTTTTAAATGGGTTGGGAGGCCAGGATATGCTGGTTTCTAACAACCTTGACATAGTACACTGAAAAAAAACCCCTCTCCTCCCTCTCTCCCTGCAAACCTAAACAAGTCCTTTTAAGGCTATATGAAAAGGGTGCCTGATAGCTAAGGATATAGGTGCTATGTAAGTCGTTCAGTAAGTGAATTAAGTAATATAAGAAGGATTAGAGTGAAATGGAAATGAGAAAAAGCAGCAGAAATCCAAAGAAATTAGCTGGTGGTTTGGTGCATTTCATGACTTCTTTGCCTTAAAAATGGTTCAGATGGTTGGGGAATGTGTGGTGTATTCTTATATAAACTTAGCCATGCTAAGATCTCAAAGAAAGATCTGAAGAGTGGTTTACAAAAACTCAGTAATTGGCTTCCATGAATTGCTAAAGAATGGAGGCTTCTTGGATTTCAGTGTTTATGGTTTGCTATGGGGAACTGAGTAGTAGAGTCTTTTTCAGAGTGTTTCTTTATCTTATGCTTATTTACAGCAGGTAAATGCTGAGAGCCCTTGAATAACATGAAAAATGGGGTTGGTACTTTAGGACAAATTCATGCTTTCCTGTGTGCATTATATGTCTGGCTTTTCCCATTTCAAGGTCTTGTGATTAGGTTGCACACTACACCTAACTTTCCTCCCACCACACCATGCTTTGCTTCACTGTTCTAAACTTTAATAATTTAGGTATTAGGATGGGGTCAATGAAGTATCACTTAGATTAGCAAAACATTAAAATCATTCCTGTAAGTCAAATCCCTTAATGCATCTTCTCATCTTTGAAACTCCTCTGGAATGGCTTTGGTTTAGCCAGGGCTCATCTCTAGCATTGGTAACAATCTGTGAGCTGTGATCTGGCTATGAATAAATGTAATGCAGTAAAGTCTATCCTGATAAAATTTTTGGCATTACTCCTGTTTGTTATAAGCAGAATTTTTAAAACATATTTGGTTTCTGTGTGGCTTGTAGCGTAGCTCTGCAGGACTCTGATCCTAATCCTTTTAACATGAATGGGAGTTGTTTCTTCTCTCACTGGAGTCAGTTGAAAAAGTGCTTAGTCTCCTCTTTTTCCTGCCCCCCAGATATTACTGGTATGTCAGACACTCCAGCACTTCTTAAGCATTCTCGGGTATCTGTCTCATTTTATCTCTGGAAATGGCTTTGTTAGACTTTGAATAATGACTCCTTAACTGGACATTGACTTCATTTCTAATCATTGTGACATAGAGGCCGGAACAACCTTTGCTACTTTGTTGGGCTCTTTGGTAATAATTAATAACATGCAACACCACCTTACAGACAATACAAGATGCAGCTAAACTCATTTGTTAATAAACGCTTTCCAGAAGTGATGAGTTCTTTCTATTTATCTGTTAGTAAGGAACACTGGGCTGATTGAAGGAATAATGACTCATGCCATCTTTTTCGTGCTGTTCTCTCTTTAACACTGAGTAAACTTCCACAAGTGATGCTGTTTTGACATCAGTGAAGTCGTGTGTCATGGAGTATGCAGTTAACTGGTTCTGCACATTAAGATCCCTCTCTGTGGGAAAATGTGTTGAGGAGACTCTGAGTTGGGACAGAAATTTAGTGAAAAAGCACCCTGGAAAGAGGGCACAAGACTTGATTAAGGCAGTGCTCTTCCCAGACAAGTTTTGGCATCAGATAGATGCCAATATTCGTAGGTTTTGAATGGAGCTGCCCATCAGTAACCTTGAGTCTGAAGTGAAGATACTACTCTGCTCCAGAGGAATTTTAAGGCAGTGAAAGCTCCTCAAAGGAAGAAGTGGTCTGGCTTATCTTTATTGTTTTCTGACTTTAGAAAACATCATGTTTTATTTTGAGAACTGCTTTCTTTGATTTGCTGTAAAAGACCAGACTGTTTCCTTGGATTCCTTCCCTAGCCACACAGTTTTGGGCAACTTCACATTCAGATTTGGATGTAAACTCTTTGAGCCAGCCTCATCATTAGCATGACAAAGTAAAATAAAATGTGTGATGCGTTTCTTTTAAACAGGAAGGTTTATTAGCTTATTAATTTATTGGGTAGTTTGGTAATGAGTTACTCGGGCAAATGTTTTGTTATATTCTTTCTCATGTAATCTTTTGTTGTCCTCTAAAGGAGAGCTCTTGCCTTTGGCAGCAATTTTTATTGGCCACATTTAGATGTAGCATAAGTGTGAAGCCAGCATGCTTTCTTATGCTGTATAATGAAAAAGTGTGTGTTATCATTTTTGAATTATGAAGAAATTTGTTTTCATAAAAGCTTTGAATATTTTTGGGTGTAACTGTGTGTCACATTTGGTACTTTTTTTTTCAACAAGATAGTAATTATCATGTTACTACTCTTTAAAAATCCATGAGTGACAGTGTAGGTTTGGAGAAAACAGCACGATGTACTAATTTGTTTTTCTAAATGATATTTTGCTGCTTATTTTCTCAGCTGGTCAGTAAACTACTGGAGGTAAAAGTTTGTTTATCTGACAAAAGTTTTCTGAGTTTAAAACAGTTTTTCCTTCCTCTGGGAAGGGTGGAGAATGAAAATAATAACTCACTTGAGTCTACTGATAAACTTCAGTGAATGGCACTGTCAGCTTAAAATTCGTATTTCTCTGTATGCATTCGTGCCAGTTTTGCAAATACTGTTTAATATGACTTGTATCAGGGAAAGATTAGAAGTTATCTTGATTTAGTTTTCACTCTTTATTTTTTTACAGAATTAGAGAATAGTCCAGATTGGAAGGGCAGTTATGGAGATCATCAAGTCCAAATCCCTGCTCAGAGCTGGGTCAGCTACAGCAGGTTGCTAAGGGCTGTCCAGATGTTTTTTTTGGTTATCTCCATAGGTGGAGGCTACACAGACTGCCTGGCAACTTGTTCCAGTGTTTGACCACCCTCACAGTAAAAGTTTTCTTATGTTTAAGTGGAATTCTGGTCCATCTCTTTTTCTGTCACTGGGCACCCACGAAGTGTATGTTTTTCCTCCCCCCTGCCAGGTATTCCTGTAGGTTGATGACAGCCCCCTTAAGGCTTTTCATCTCCAGCTGTCTCAGCCTTCCCTTGTATGAGAGGCATTCCCATCCCTTAATCATCTTTGTGGCCCTTTGCTGGATGACTTGCTCCAGGAAGTCTCTGTCTCTGATTTACTGGGGAGCCCAGAGCTAGACCCCTTATTCCAGGTATGTCTCATCTAGGCTGAGTAGAGGGGAAAGATTGTCTCCCTTGGCCTCCTGCTGGCACTTTGCCTGATGCAGTTTAGGAAGCTGTTAGTCTTTGCTGTGAGGCCACATTGTTGGCTCAAGTTCAGTTTGTTGTCCACCAGAACCAGGACCTCTTCTGCAAAGTTGATTGTCCAGCCTGGCAGCTCTTGTGTGTTTGTGTACTGGATAGTTCTTGCATTATGCCCTAGTCTGCCATGATGTGGGCCTAATGGGCAACCTAGTCATTCAGTTTGTGAATCTGTGCAGCATTCTCATGCTGTCCTATAGCCAGTATAGTAGTAACTCTATGGCATTTGACATCTTTATCTGATTTATGAGCCTACTTGACATAACTGCAGTGATCTTCTATGAAACATGGTCTCAGTGTTGAAATCAATACTGTGTGCTCAGTTTGTGCATGCAGTGCACACAAGAATACACAAGCTTGGCTCTGCATTGAGCTGTCTCTATTCTTGGTACTGTGGTGTCTTGCCTTACATCAGGAAGTGAACTGGTATCCAGAAGGCTTTGACACAAAAAATGGTCTTGTTTTCAAAAGCCAGTGTAGATCTGTTGTTATGACATAACAATTTCATTGAGTGGCTTTTTGGTGTAAGTCTTCTTTTAGTGTGGAACTTTCACTTATATTAGGGGGAAAGAAAAAAACCAACAAACCCAAACCACAAACTTGTTGTAAGCCAACACTATTTAGTAAGATTCAGAAGCAGATGTGGTACCTGTAACTACTTTTAGCTTCCTATTTAAGTTGTGCCAGATTGCAGCTCAACACCCCATGTTTTCATGTTTATGAAATAAAGGAAGCTGGAAAGCTCTATGAACATTTCAGGCCAAGAAATTTTGCATAGACATAAAAGACGTTGCAAAAATATTCTTAGAAGGTGCAAAACAACTTTCCTCACGCTCTGTATCTTCTTTGATAAAGAGCCCAGCCCTGTGAGAGTACATTGCTGATGACATTCATGTTAGGGAAGAGAATGAGATTTGTTCACTTAAAAAAATTATCTGAAGAATCCTTGTCATACTAAATTTTTACATGCAATAAGAATATCTTTGTATATTGACCTGACTGAACACCATGAGGATATCCAGCTATGGTGGCCCACCCACAGCTGTGGGCCCTGTGGGCCAGGAAGATTGTGGAAGGTTCTTCCTGGTTAGAAGAGGGGTTGGCGTGGCAGTCAAGTATCACACAGAGGAGAAGCTTGTGGGGGAGTTGTGCATGGGCGATGCATTTGGCTGTTGATATAATTGGTTTATACTGAGAGAAAGACTTTTATTACAGTCTAGTAGGATGGCAAACCACAATCAAAAACAGTTACATTTGTACACAATGTGAAGAAGCTCATTAATCCTCAGGCGTGTTTCAGAGGCCAGGTCCTTTGATCCCATTGCCTTGCATGGCAAAGGTCCAGTGCCAAGAGAGAGTCCTGTCCTCGCTCTATAATTCCTCCTCCAGACAGCCTCCCAGCCAGAAGATGATCTTGTCTCTTTCAGCTATATTATCTCCCTGGACCTGATGGATGCACGAACAGAGCAGCTATGCTGGAAATGTGTGTTGCTTAATCATCTTTTAAAGCAGTTCTTGATGACCTGGTTCCCTTCAGGCTCCCCAGTCTCCTCCCATCCTAGCTGTATTTGTGTCGGTGTGAGAGTCAAGGGAGCTGGAACATGTGGAGGCTGCTATAGTTGGCCAGACTTGAGGGGAGGGTTATGTAATTTTCCAAGTAGGTAGAAGGAGATGGCATCATGCAGGAGTCAGAGGTGAGAGGGCTGATTTACTGGTATATGGAATTTAGAGGGAAAAGTAGAGTTAGCAGGCCAGGAAAATGGCCTTCAAGCAATATGACCTAGATAGCAGAATGTAGGGGCAACTGTAAAACAAGACCGGAGAAGAAAGAGAAGGGAAAAAGGATGTGGTCAGTCTGAACCTGTTCCACTTGCTCAAGAGAAACAAAGGTGACTTCCTTTGGTCCAGTTTGAGGAAAGCTGAGGAATGACAAGCTTCTTTAGGCCAGTGATGTCAGAAGTGCTTGTAAATTGTATGTTTTCTGCCTGACTTCTAGGATGTTCTACATGCAAGTTACTCTGTAACTTTAAAAATGAGAGAAAAATGTGAAAACTTGGCTGTGTGCTAGCACTGGAGTTTTCACAAGCAGGAAAACAGAAAGCATTTGCTCTAATAAAACGTGCACCTTCTCAGAGCAACTTCCATAATGGCGGTGCAGTCCAGTTGTGTTCCATGTGAATGTGACATTCAAAATATTTACAAGAACCACTGGCTTGGAATGTCTCACTTAGCTTTTGGTGGTGGGGACGAGCAGCTGCAGAGGCCTCTGCCTTTGTGCTGCCAGGTGGGGTGGCTGCAGGGAGTCTCCAGCTCATCCTGAGCTTTGCTTTTCAAGGAGTTTTTAATGCTTGTCAATTATTGATTGCTTGTATGGGAAGGTGACAGTAATTCACGCAGGTATATATGGCTGAAAAGATGGAGCTGTGGATTGAAGAGGTAAGATTTATTCAAAGACAGGACCCTGCTCTCATTCCCAGAATACACATATTCAAGGAGATAGGGTTACGTAAAATGGCTTGTCAGCAAGAAATAAAAGCTCTTTTAGATTCAGTCTCTAGAGAGAGTTCATAAAGCATCTGGGGAACCTCCTGTCTTTCATGTACTCAGACCTTTGCAGGGTTGAACACTTGGAAACCTTCTTTAATTTTGTTTCTTTCACATCTAGTTGTCAAGTTGCCTAATACCTCCTCAACAGAGACAACTAAGAGCTAGTTAGCATGTGTGGAAATATGTATTTGAAAATAAATGATAGTTTTGTTCTTTAATGTTCTTTTAGGTCTTGTAGCTTTTATTTATTTAATTTTTTAATTTTTTAATTTTAAGAAAATGACTGTGAGCACTGCAGCAACAGCCTTCTGTCCTTCTGTCAGAATATTTCCATCAGTGCATTACATTTGCTGACATGTTGTATAACTTGAAACCTCAAGTTAAGGAAGAATCCTAGAAGAAAAATGGTTAAACATCCTTAGTTGCTCTGAAGTACCTACAGTGTGGTTCTGTTGCATTTTTTATGAGAAGAATATTTATTATTTTAGTCATCTCCATAAGAAAAAAGCACAAAGATTGTGCAAGGTTAAAATAATAAAAAGGCTTTTTGAGATGTTTGATATACTCTGTCTCAGATGGAAGATTATTTTATCATATGGATATGTTCTGCTGCATTTGCTGCTACTTACAATGTAAAAAGGTCTGTTGTCTCTTGCAATACACTTACATTTCGCTAACTGTAAAGCAGCTGATAGTGGTAGATGTATGCTCTGAAGATCCCTGGTGTAAGTGACAGCAAAACCTCAACTCTTTCTTTCCTAAACTTTCTTTCCTGAAGAGTTTACATTTTTCAAATGTAAACAAGTTACATGAAAATAAGCTCAAATATTAGTTTGATGCATATTGGCGATTAAATTAGTATGTCCTTTACAAATGCTCTTACTCCGTGATATGTGAGAAGTGGCTTGTTCTTTTGTTGTTAAAAGTTGACCCAACTCATATTCATTATGGGGTTGCAGTGTTGAGCCCAGACTTTTTGACTGTAACCTTGCCACAGAGTTCACTCAGGGGCAATGCTGCAGCAGCTGTCTGATCTACCTGTGTTTCAAGCTGAGAAGGAACCACACAACAACTAATAAATGCTATTTGAGTAGGAAGAATAAAAGGTGGGGAGGCAAGGTAATAGTGGGATTGAGAGGTTAATGTATCTATTCCAAAGTTATTGTCCTTTTTTGTTAATACATTGCCAGGATCTAGTGTGGGCCTAAAGGAAGTGAGGAAGAAGATGCATTGAAGAGAGTACAGAAATTCATGAGGAGGAAAAGAGGAAAGGAGAATGTGGAGTCCATCCAGGCAGATTAGATGGAATAGAAAGTAAGTATTTCAGGGGAAGGGACAAGATCAATGAGGAGCAGGTCAAATGACTCCTCAGAGATCCCTGAGTAAGTGGGTAACTTTGATAGGTGACTGGGAGACTTTGTAGATCAAAAAGTCTATATTGAATGGAAGATATGAGTAATGATTAACTACAGTGATAAAGGATGTGGGTTATATTGTTCATCTTTATCTATCATGAAAGTAGTTACATGGGCAGTTTGGGAGTGTCAGTGTTAAAGACCAAGATAAAATGCTGTGTGACTGAATTCAATGTTTGTAGTCCCACTGACTTCAGTAGAATATTTATACTCTTAGATTTTCAGTAGCTTACTAACTAAACTGAAAGATACCTGAAGAGCTCTTTTCAGAAGTCTGCATTTTTAAATCAGGAGCTGTATAAAGATTACTTCTTTAACATTTAGAATTCCAAGCATTCTAGTTCATTGCTTAAAGCAGGGACGAGATAAACCCAATATTTTAATTGTTCTATGGAGAATAATGGCATTTTGACAAATCTTAAATTATAGCTATCATACCTTTCAATCTCTTGTACTACTTTAAGTTGGGGTGGAATCTTCCGTCCCAGGGCCAGTGTAACATGTCAGGAGAACAGTCTTTTACTGACTTCTGTATCACATTACTTCACTTTTCAGTGGTTCAAGTTTCCCTATTTTTCTATTGAGTTAGAGAACGTGTGGCATTATCCTTATTTATTTCAGTTATTAAAGATCAACAGCTTGCTTTATTACTATTTTTCTAGATGATGCATGTGAGTAACTCTGAGTGATGCTTTTCTAATACAGTTGAGATCCTCTAAAGCATTAGAATGTCAGTCACTCCAAGCTAAACAAAGATCTTCCATTTCTGCCCTGCTGAGTTCAGTTTAACTAGGTTTAAGATTCCTATTGCTGGACAATATCTTTCCAGTCAAATATTTCAGTGAGCCTGTCAGACATATTGTTGAAATGAATACATTGCTTTACAAAGTTTTCTATAAACTTCCCCAAGTTCACATCAATGTGCTATATATTTGAGAAGTTATTAAATATATTTATTAACCTGTATGCAAATCAGGATAATTAGTGGGGCATTGATAAAATAAAAAAATGAATGGCAAATGAATATGTCTGGTGCCTACTTGGCCTTCCTCTTTACCAGAATTATTGAGGACCTGGTGAAGAAAGGAGAAGGAAATTATTGAAGTTGGTAACTTCGTTAGAAGAGTGTAAAAGAAACCTTCCTGTGTTGCATTCTCTCTTGAAATAAATGTTATAGTCTTTCATTTACACATGCATAATTTAAAGTCTGTAATCATACATTTTCTGAAGCATTTATTTCTAAAATCACCTTGGAAACTCATCAGTCTAATGTAGTTGGGGCATCACAATTCTTTTTCTTCATGCTATCTCACTTTCTTCTTTGTAACCTATTGACAGATTAAAATGAACACTTGGATAGTAAAAAGTCTTTTTTCTTTATTCTTCCCCCACCCACTCACCCCAGCTTCTGATAGGTCATGGCTTGAAACCACTTTGTTCTTGTCTGTGCCAAACTTAACAGCAACAAAAAATACCAACCCTAACAGCAGAAAAATCAAACTTGTTTAAGGATTTTGTAAACAACAGTGAGATTCAAGAGATAAATGGGGAAATCCAATAATAACCAAAATTCCATTCTCTTGTCTTGTACCACTTACTGTAGTGTAAGAAGTGGAAAAACTCCTGAGTGCCAAGGAAAAAAAGTCACTGAAACAGCAGGACTGCATCTTTTATGGTGGTATTACTTGAGCTTACTTTGCCTCCACTTTTATATTACAACCTTTTAGTTTAGCTGTGAAGTGGGCAACTGACATAACATGCAAGATAGGAGAGAGGAGGAAAACATGAAGAATGTTTTATATCCTTGTACATAATATCTGTTCCAGTAGAAAATAATAAAATACTTAATAAAGGAAGGTGGAAAAAAGTTAGAAATACAATTCGTAATAGGAGCACTTGGTTTTAAAAACTTGAAATACTTGCTCTATATAATTTGCTTTCCTTGGTTGCCAATACAATTATTTTCGGTAATCTCAGTCCTTTCTCAATATATTATTTTGTGAATAAGCAATTACTAAAGGATCTAAGCTGGTACAGAAAAACTATTCAGACCGAACTAGTAATTTTTATTCAGGGACACAGTAAAAAATTGCATTTGAATTCTAAGTGGTTACCATGTGTATAAATAAAAAATAGAGAAAAATAATTCTGAATTCAACTTTCATGTCACGTTAATAAAAAACTCATCTGAGTTGAGTAACTGTATCGGGAAACTCTTCTAAGATTAATAAATAGCAATTGGTTTACTATAAGAGTTCTGTGTAGTTTAATTGCTTCACATCATAGAATGGTTTGGGTTGGAAAGGACCTTAAGATTATCTAGTTCCAATCACCCTGCCCTAGGCAGGGACACCTTCCAGTAGACCAGGTTGCTCTAAGCCCTGTTTAGCCTGGCCTTGAACACTGCCAGGGATGGAGCATTTACCACTTTGGGCAACCTGTTCCAGTGCCTTCCAACCCTCACAGTAAACAACTTGTTCCTTACATCCAGCCTGATCTTCCCCTGTTTAAGTTTGAACCCATTACCCCTTGTCCTGTCATTAGAGTCCCTCTCTGCTATCTTGTAGGCCCCCTTCAGATACTGGAAGGCTGCTATGAGGTCTCCACGCAGCCTTCACTTCTCCAGGCTAAACAGTCCCAACTTTTTCAGCCAGTCTTCATACAGGAGGTGCTCAAGACCCCTGATCATTCTCATGGCCCTCTTCTGGACTTGTTCCAACACTTCCATGTTCTCCTTATATTGATTCCTTCTTGTTTTTTTCTGCCTGCTGTTCTGTATGTTTTATGAAGACTCGAAACCAGGTTTCACTGCTGAGTTGCTTGTCCTGCCGATCCTATCTTCAAATCCACCTGGAGTGTCCTGTGAGACCTGGGAGATGTGGATGCTGAGGAACATCTTGTCCCACAGGCAGGCACCCTAAGCACCCAGCTGTGGCATGAGCTGCCTCCTGCTCCCTCTTCTATGTGTTACGTTTTCCATGTTGGCACTTATATCCCAAGGAGAGTGAGCGGGCTGTAAGCTGGTGTTATACAAATCTGTCCCAGATGATGAGTGTAGTCATTTAGCACTCTGAAGTAATGTAATCTGGACATGCACATCTGCTGCTTCTTAGGGGCTGGTTTAAGCAGAGGCTTACTTGGCGATTATGAAAGTAGTTGGTTGTAACTCCCCTTACTACTTGTGATTCCCAGTGAGATGTTCTTGCTTCTGTTGCAGATATTGAGGGTTTAAGAATCAAGCGTTAGGAATGATGTTCCCTTTTGCAAACCTGACCCTTGGAATGTGTTTTTTCCTAGTTGGTAGCTACATTGGCTTTTAGGGAGGTGAATGAGGACTATGCACAGTCAGCTTCTGGCAGAACCAGATGTTCCCTGGAAAAAGGTGACAGTTGGCTCAGGCACAAGAAATGGTGATGGTTCAGATACTGCAGTTGGCGTTCTGACTTCTGTCACTCCTCCAGCTCACCAAGAGTATTTCCTATTCTTCATTGCTGGATGGTCATTTTTTTTTTTACGCTTGTCACCACATGAAGTGGTATGTAAAATGTATATATAGCTCTGAAGTGCATAAACATGTATTGCTATGGCATTATTAGCATCTCTTCTACTTTGCTGCTGCTTGTGGTTCTAAGACACTTTTACCAAGGACTATTATAATAAATTATAAATCATTAAATAACTGTTTAGGAATGCTCTGACTCAGGCTTATTATGCATGTAAAGGCTGGTTTAATTTTTCTTGGTAAATGGTAACTATTTTCCATATTAGTCTGGGACACTGAACATCAGAAGGGTCTGCAAACGGATTCATCAGGGTGAAAGTAGGAAAACCAGCACTTCTGAGGCTCCTCTGCTCCCTTCTGTGTGGGAAATATGACATTTTCTAACCAGATAGTGGGAATGTTTTCTTCTGCAGGCCTGAGTCACTTGTGAGGAATGCTGAGATTAATGCACAAGATTAATTTTCTCACTGCTGCTTTCTCCATTGCAAGTATGGAAGTTTGCTTGCCTTGGAAATTTTCTCTTGTTTCCAGCAAAACTTCAGGTACTCTTAGCATTTTTACTAAATATTCAAATTCACTTTTGCTCTGTAAAATCTGTCTTTGCCTTTTAGTGATTGTGAGCATAGAAGTCAGTGCATGTCTCTTTCACATTTGACTTTTTTAGAGTAGAGCAATTTATCTTTCTGTTCGCTCCTGGTGCGTTTTGTGCTCTGCTGTCATATACAGAAAACCTTCTCTTTCCACAGAGCTGTGAACAGGAGTTTTTACTTATCAGAGTTCTCTAGATATACAGTATCAATTAAATTCAATTTTGTCCATTTTCAACATATTAGTAATTATACATGATCTATAATAACATCTTTTCTGAAATGGAATATATACTTAGTACTAGATTGACTAAAAGAGATTGTGCCTCACTGTCATCTTTATTAAGTGTTAAGAATTATTGAAAGAATTGGTCATAAGTACTAAAACTAAGAGTTAAAGGGTGCCCTCCCAGATTGCTTCAGAGCAAGCGCTGTTGTCTGTATACTGAATCTCATCAAAGGCTCATGGCTGTCAGTTGGCCAGCTTTTAATGCACATGGTTTCACTGTGATGCGTATCGCACAAATGCTGGTACTGAATTTGAGCAAAAAGACTTAAGACTCTGCCTGAAATGAGTAAACTACCTGTTGGAAGTAATTTCGGCAAAAGTAGTAATGCAAAAATGAGTTAGTGTTCCTATAGCCAATGCATATTAATTTATATCTTTTTAATATTTAACACATGTAGTTGAAAGGCATTGTAAGTGAAAGGAGTGCAAATGGCTTTTTTTCTGTTGCTTGTAAATAACACATTCTGTGTACTATCCCTAAAGGAGCAGGGACAAGGCTACAGGTATCTTCCTTTGTACTTTGATCTGGGCATTAGTTTCCAGCACTCACTGTAAGAGCCTTGTCCTGCTCTAACTACTGTTGCTGCTTTTAAGGCCGTGGGGGAAATGCCTGGCTTTCCTTCTAACCACCTTGTGTCCCAGGGCTGCTGTGCAAAGAGTGGGAGAGAAGGTGATGCAGAGGTAACTGCACTGGCTCTGGGACAGCCAGTGTCTTTCTGTCTCTTATTTGGCTAAAAGGAAAGCAGTCTGGAAAGCTAGGAGGTAAAAAAGATGCTTCAAATGAACATGTGTATAACTTGGTGTGGTTGTGTGCATATACCACTGCTGTGCAAAATGTATCTGTGTGCCTGCTAATGCCTGTTGGTTGTGTTCTCTTTTGATGCTCATGTGGCTGGAGAAGTAATTACTCCAATCAAGACTACCCAAAAAATAAGTGAATACATGTAAAATCCTACTCCACTGATGTCATTGAAATTTCTGCCCCATTCTTCATGTCTACTCAGGGCTCCTACAGTATTAAGGGGCAGAGATTATCTTGCAGTAAGTGCCCCATTGTGCTCTTTGGTGGAATTCTGGTTCTCCACTGTGACAAGTAGATCTGGGGAGAAGGGGAGTAACATTAAAACTCTTAAAAGTTTGTAATTTAATTGAATCAATGAGAAGGCCTAATTGGTAATTGAAAAGATAATTAAAACTTGACAGGCTTCTAAGTTTTGAATATGACATTATTCTTTTCCAATAGTGCTTTTAAAAAATTATTATTTGTGACTCTTTTGGACCTTTTTTTCTTTTCCGCCTTCTTCCATCTCATTGCTTGTTTCAGTTCTCATTTTCTAATGCCTTGAATTTTTCTTTCTCTGTTTTTGACACTCTATTTTGTTTTGCAGTCTCCTCATTTGTATTTTCTGCTTTTCCTCCATATCTCTCATACTGTGACTCTGTTGCTTTCCTACTCGGCCTCATATTTGATATTTGTTAGCTTTCCATGAATTGGTCCTTTCAGATATTCAGCACTTGCTTCTACAGTTCTTCATGATCCTTCTGTTTCTTTCTTGTTATGCCAGAATCAAGGCTGGTAATTATTCCTATTTATGGACATAATTTTCAAGACTCCTGTATCTTTAAGTAGAAACAAAGGCAAGCATGTATTTTGGTGTGCATAACAAAGCTAGAAATGAATTGTATGTATAAAAGATAAAATCTTCCTGTTGTCTCCAAGAGAATTAGATTTCATTTGAGTTCTCTGTTTAGATAACCTTGTTACTTCTGCTTATCTGTATTCAGTTCAACCCATTTCTATTTTTCCCATATTAATATATTGAAAAAGTCCAGATAACATAAGTGAAAATTGCCATTTAGTCTAAATGGGAGGAAATTAGTCTTAGTAAAATTAATTGAAAATATCTGAAGCACCATACAAATCTGAGCAAGCCAACATGTGAGATTAAACTTGAGGAAACAGATTGAACCACAAACTGCAAAGGACTTCCTGAGAATCTGAGGCCTCTTCAAAGACATTTGTTTTATTTGTAGTGTATGTTGCATCAGTATGTTTCTAAACAGACACAAAAGAGGAATCAGAGTCATAAGATTACAGAAATGTACTTGAAGTTTAGCATGAAATGCTGCATACTGTGTTCCAGCGTGTCTCAAAACAGTTGCTGTAAAGCATCTGGAGAAGAGAAAGGATTTAGCCCTAGATCTCAAACGATGCATTCATACTTGCGTGGTGAGCAGTAGGGTGTGGTCTATGCCTGAGATTGGTGGTGGATTTCTGTTCCTCCCTCTACATATGGTTCCTTTCTGATCTTCTCCTTGGGGCTAAATTAAAATAGGGAGGGAAGAGTCTAGCTGTAAAGTCATAACAGACTTTTGAAATACTTGGCTTTTTCTGAAGGGCAACCTACTGCCTTGAGTGTGTGCCTAGGCTTACTATGCAATGGAAAGGAAGAAGCAGGTGTCACAAGGCAGACCTGCTAGTGTGCAAGACAGGGCTGCACAAGACCCAGAAAACTCAGGTTCACTATCCTCCAGTGTGGCCTACCAGAGGGTTTAATCTCCAGTTTATTGGAAAAGCTACAAGCTACTAAGTTAGAGAATACTTTAAGATTGGGGATCTCTTATAGCTGCACTGGTTGATAATGGAGTTCATTATGTGGTGGTGGTGGTGGTGGTGATAATATTTTGTATTTGGTTTTGTTGTGTTTGGGTGTTTTTTTTTTTTTTTTTT
>NDXB01012945.1:122126-159267 GCA_002631895.1 Agapornis roseicollis | reverse complement strand
TTTTTTTTTTTTTTTTTACATTTCTGAGAGGAAGCTATAGGATCTTGCAGAATAGGGGTTAGGTTGGAAGAACATGGCACACTACCCCTTTAAAGTGCATGTTTGTTAAAATTTGTTATGTAGTGACATTCTTCATGTTACATCTCTATTTAATACAACTTGTTATCTAAAATGACTTCATTTTTAGGTGCTTTGTGGAAAGAGTTACTTGGCCATGGGCTTCAGAGAAGTTGAGGACCACTTTTACGTAAGCAGAATGGATCTCAAAATGGTAGAACAGATCATAATGTTCTACTGTTGAATCTATACACTAAGCTAAATTTGAAGTGGACTGTGGACCACAGTGCTCAGCCCCAAAATGGTAGCTCATTGAAAGAATATTGGACAGTTATTTATTTCATATATGTATATGTGTTGTTAGGTTGGTTAGGTTCTTGACAGCAAGAGTTAAGGATTTATTTTCTTCCATTATGCAGCTATGCCAGACTGCAGTTTCACTTCATGAAACAGTGAAATGTTGTAAGGTCCTGAAGGTATAGCAGCGCTTAGCAGGTATAAAAACAGAGAGATAGGATTTAAATCTTTCTTAAACTTTGTTCTTTGTATCTTTTTGTAATGGTCTGTAAAGCACTGTATTTTATTTTCACCTTAGTAAAAGTAATCTAAACTTTCTGGAGTAGATTATAGATTCCAGTATTGCAGCAACCTGCAACTTCTTTTCCTGAATGGATATGTGTTATTTAGTTTGGCATGAATAAGGATGTATTTGGACATAAATGTTTGCAGAACCACAGTCTGATAGCAAAATGTGTAATTTCTTGTGGTGGCTGTATTTTGTTGGGTTTTTCATCCCTTATACTCCCCCCCTACCCCCCAAGATCAGTGCTGTAGTGATGTGTATTTGTGCTTGTATGCTACAAGATACATAATCTGTGCTTTCTTATGCCTTTATGTAGTTTAATTTTCATGGCAAAATTCATCCAATGTATAAATCTCATTTTCAGATGTACACTAGAACTCTACCATTCAAACTCTGTAATAACAGATGTCCTTCAGTTGCTTCCTCCCTCAATGATTTGGAGAATATCCATGCGATTCACAAATGGCCAATCCAACAGCGAATAAATTCCACAACTGACAATCCCCAGAAAAGTCTTACTTCCAGCTGCCTTTCAAGTCAAGAGATCTCCAAATAAGTGTAGCACAATCCACACTTTGACAGAGGAAGCTGTCATACCTCTTTGTTTTAAATTTTGGCAAAATTCCTTCCTCTTTAGCCAGACTGTCCAATCTGGAGAGCCAAGAAATCATTAGATGGATTGAGAAGTACAGAGATAGAGGTAAAAAATACGTACTTGTTGATTCTTCTGTTTTTTGTTTTCTTCATTTTGATTCTACATTCATGTATTTTCAAACTTCTGTTAACGCCTGAGGGTCCAAGCTCTGCTTTAAGAGGCAAAATAAAATGTGAAATGGAGATTTCTGTCATAAAATCATGAATTGTGCTTAAGACCACAGGAACTTCACTGCAGTTCAGAGTTCACTGCAAAATGGCAAAATGTCTATCAAGCAAATTCTGTTGACTGCTTGGAATTGTAATGCATTCAGTTACCTGCAAATCTTCTGTTGTAATTGCAGCACCAGATGGACATTAACTGTAAACTGTGTTAGCCCTTAATTGGGATAGTCACCAAACAAGTGGAGCCAAAAAAAGGACCTAATTTGGATACAATAATCTGGGAGTCCCTATTGTATTTCTAGGGTGGTTGCTACACTCATAATTAGAGCATCCATAACAATGTGAAGAAATCCTATGCCCTTGGCTGTAGAAAACCTTACTTGAAGGCAACAATAGATTTAAAGCTCTTGTTGAAAAAACCTTGGGTTTTTTTTGGTTGAAAAAGGAGGAGATTTTATTCCTTATGAAAATGCAAGATGCTGTTGGGACTGTGTTTTAAAAAAGTTGTAAAAATATACTCATGCTCAAATTAGCACATCCTTCTCAAGGAATGATGGCTGGCTCTTAGCATAGTTTTTGATAACGTGTATCTTCCACCGCTCCAGGTGGGCTTTATGTAAAACTGAGCTGGTTCCTATACAAAGGAATATGCAGTGTCAGGGTGGCCGGAGTGCTTGTGATTCTGTAAGGTGATGTTAACAGTGGAGTATGGATTAAAAGTACAGATGATGGGAAGGAACAGGACCAACAGGCAGGGAAGATGGCAGAATGGAAGAATGAAAGGAAACCAGGCTGTCAAAATTGGCTTCTTTTCAGTCTGTCCATCAAGATTTTCTTATGGTATGCTATCTTGACGGTAACAAAGTGCTTCATAAATTCAAAATACATACACAAAGGATTTCTTTTAATCCCTGGTGCAGTTTTTACTTTTCTGACTCTTGTTCTTTTCCAGCTCAGTGCTGTTTCCAGGGAAGCCAATTCATGCATTTTAGAAGTGAGCAGTGCTTCAGAAAATCTTAGAGCTGACTAAAAAAATGCAAACCTCAGGTGAAGTACTGACATGAAAATCTAGAAATACATGGAACAATGCATATGATCAGTACTAGTCTTCTGTGCTATTACTATTACAGCAACAGAAGCACTTCAATACCTCATCTGCTTTTTGCTTTTGATGCTGAATTGCCAGACACATCTGATTCCAAGTCCAAACTCCAAATTATCAGAAGCTTCTCTTAGCCTTTGAAGTTCCATTCCCAGTACTGTATTGTGGGAGGGGGCTGCTTCATCTTGCTGCAAACCTCAGGTCTGTCTGACAGGTGTCATAACATCTGACTTGCTGCAGTCTGACACCTAGCAGAGAGATGATTGATTTGAATGTGGTTGCAAATCATGATTTCTTGTCTTTGAGCAGTAATACTTATTGTGGAATTTTGATACCTGAAACAGAAAAGATGATCTGTGACAGAGCTATGTACCAGATGCTAAAATGCAGTTTCTCTGGTAACTAGCAACAAAAAGTGCAGCAGTGCTATTGGGGGTGCTTAGATTACATACTTGGATACCTGGCTGAATGGGCAGCTTGTCAGGATCATGGGGAAGATCATTGGGTCAAACCCTTTTTTTTTTTTTCTTTCTTTTTTTTTTTTAATTTGTCAGTGTGATACCAGAATGTTTAATTTTGCACACAGTATTGTTATATGATGCAATGTGTGCGTGTGTGCAGCATTAGCACTCTGTTTAAAGAACTAAAGTCTTTGACATTCCAGATCACTGCATGATAAATTTTCCTGCAGTGACCTTTGCTCTCCTTGTACTCCCTCTAGTTTCAGTCACTTAAGACTTGTGAAGGGTAACTGGCAGAGTAAAGATTTACAGAGTCCTCACAGATCCGGGATCTTGAAGGAAATGTAGAGTCCCCAGACATGGGAACAGACCCTGCAAGAACCTGTAAACTTGGCCGCAGAGAGAAAATGACCACGTCCATTAAAACATGAGATAATGTATCTCCCATGCACTGGGGGTGGAAAAAACAGCAAAACCAGACTATGTGAAAGCATTACTTGGTGTGTCTAAACCCAGCATTGTACATATTTCTATTTTTAGATTACTTAACATAAATTGATATCTAACCCCACAAATCTCCACTGAAGGAATGTCATCCTGAGTGCACAGAACAAGCGCATTGACTTGAAAGAATAAACAACTCTTCTTTGCCATTTTCTTTGAAAAATGAACGTAGGGAAGAGGAATGTGATTTCTGTTGCTACTTCAAACTCCTTCCCCAGGTTGAGCACGTGCCATAATCAAGCAAACAAGCAAAAGAATTTTTTCATTGGATCAAACAGAGAGGGGATGGGACATGCTAAAGCCCTGAAGATGTACCAGCTTTCAAAACCTCTTGCCACTTTGCATCACAAATTCTTCTAATGTTCAGGATTTGCACTATATAAAGGCTATCTGGAAACCTCTCAGTGGTATTCCTCAGTTAAGGCTTGGGGTCATGTGCAGCTACATAGGTATGAATCCCCTTGCTGAAATCCAGAAGGTTAAGGGTGGATGAAAAATACAGTCAAAACAAAACACTCATTTTAGAAAACTACAGTTCCTACTTTTTTAGTTTCCCTTGCACCTGGCAAGGGCACAGAAGCTATTTTTGAACTGTCTAGACTATTCTAAAAAGAACCTCTTTTCTTTCCTCTTCTGGTTAATGGTCATCAGGAAGAAGGGAATTAACCAGTCTAGTTGTGAATTTGCCTATATGCTAAGCCTACATAAATGTTTACAAAGCATGCTTATTGAACTGTTGTAAGAGCACATCTCTTCGGAGCTATGCATTTATATAACTGACTTACATATAGTTTAATCAGTCCATAAAGCTGACTATCAAAGTAAATTTTTATATGACATTTTGTATTAAGGCAAAATCTCTCTCCTTATCCCTCCCCCAATTTAGCTTTACAAAGTGTATGCATGTGAACATGCAGCTGAGTAATTTAAAGTTCAGATTTTTGATAATTATTGTTATTGATCTCATGAGTTATTTCTCCTATAGGCACAGCTTCTTTGCTTTATTGTTTTTCTGGCCCTTTAGGTGAGACTCTTAATGTTAAAGACAGATGGTGGGACAGGTGGATAACTCAGAAAGCATCAGTGTGTCTACCTGCTAGCTCTGACATGTGGCTGGAAGTATGCTGCTATACTTTCTACCATTTCCCTCTTTGCTGGTCTTTCCTGATGCCACTGAAAATCTTGTTGCAGCTTTTCTTCTGAAGATGCTTTTTCCCACTGATGACTTTTCCTTTACTTTTTTTCTTTTTTCCTTTTTTTTCCCCCCACAGAGGCACGTTTAGGAATGTTCTAGATTGGTTGTGTGAGAGTATATATGTGTTCATGCTATGAAAGTTTGGTTATGATATGCAATAGCTTTTTAGACAATCTGATGTAGTAAAACAGAACACTTCTCACAAAACACCACTCTGTCGTAACCTGAGACTATCATAGCTTTTCATTAAATGGGGTGGCTTCATCAAAGCTAACTGGGGATGGAAGTCGCTGTGGATTGCTGCTTTCTGGGTACTCAGAAACCTTTTGGAGTTGATTTTGTGCTAGCATCGGAAATCTAAGTAAAATGCTAGTAATCATCCAGTTCTGAACAGAACACTGAAGCAATGGTAGATGGTGTTGTCTGGGGATGCAATAAGTGAAATGCTTTATTTCCTCCCTAGGCTTTGCCTTTTGTGCTGGCCAGCACAGCCTCACTTCCTCTGCTCTTTCATCTACCCAGCTGTGTCCAGCTGCTGCTGCTTTTTTTTGTTCTTATTCTGGTGGGGTGTTTACAGGCAGACCAGACTCTGCTCTGCTGTCTCTGCTGATATTTCTGACAGAATTGGTCATGTTTAGACAGGAAATTTAGCTCAAGTATAATGCTAGACTGGTGTGACTCAGAAGTCATGAAGCAGGCAAGTTCAGAGATGAGAGTGTTTTGCAGAGATGGCATGTGTCCATCCAGAAGTGAAAAATGCTTTAAATTTCTGTTCCTTGCAGCAGGGACTGTCAGTACTAATACTCCCATTGTCGGTAAACATTCAGACAACCCACTCGTAATGACCTCGTCCATGACAGTAATTTAAATGATAACTGTAACTTTAATAGTAATTGAAACATGAAAGAGCAGTAGGTGCCAACAACATCTAAAAGTCCATAGAGTAGTAAGGAATGACCAGGAAAATTATTACCCCTTTAAACTTTTGCAGGTGTATTTTGTATAATATACTAAATACATATACATACATGCAGACATAGTTTAAGAAAACCTAATTTTTGTAAAGATCATGTTAACTGTGTGTTAACAATGTCAGTTCAGGGTGACTTTAATCCAGAGAAGCAGCTGAAAGAGAAATTTTGCTTAAGCTTTTGAAGTAATGTTATTTCTGGAAATAAGCTTGTTGCTCATTTCTCACAAGTGGCTATTTTTCTGGTGCTTATCTGCCTGTGTTGGCAAGATAGAGCAATACACATGCGTCTGACTAGTAAGTTTCTATTTAATTTTATTTACAATATATTCCTTCTGAGGTTTGTTTTTAAGAAAAAGCAGGACTTGATATTTATCCTACCTAGCTTCACAGTGAATTTTAGACTGTTGGAATCATGGTTAGTAAGGGCATTTAATGAAGTAATTTCCTCTTTGAACTCTGGAGGATTTCTTCCCAGGACAAAGGTCAGAACATTTGAGTGAATATACGAATGGGAATCCACATCTTGACATCACAAGTGACATCAGAGCTTGACAGTAATTATTTGTATAGTGATGTTGCTGTTTCACCTTCCTTTCTCCTTTCACGTTGTAACAAATGCTAATCATACTTGAGTATATCAATGTTGCCTGTCAGTTATTCATTTTTAGGTGCCTACATTGCTTACCTGGATATTTTCTGCATTGGTCAAATTCTCTATTCAGATAACCACCAGATAACGTCGTTAATTACTACAGTTACATTCAAATAGCCAAGTTCTGCAAAAGATAGTGAGGGATTTTTTCTTTTAAAGCTGTGTTTTCCTTTTAGTGAAATGCATTGTGAGTCACACCTAGTTCAGAAGTGTCTCTTAAGACTGTTCCTCCTACTTTATTCCAAGCCTACTGTCCTCTCTCTGCCCTTTCCTCTAGCAACTATCAAAAAATTTACCACCATATTCACACTGTAACTCGGTTGTGCCTGATCTTTTGTCTTTTCCAATGCTTGTAATGGAGTTTTCCTTTCATGACCCATAATGTTTCTGTCACAGTAACAAAGCATAGGCATTTTGCTATGGGTGAATACCTAGTGATTTAGTGGGGGACACCAACATCTTGATCATGGGATGTGAGCATGCCTTGCTGTAAGATGGGATGGATGCTGAGACAGCCCTTACTTTGTGACCCATTGATCACTGGTGCTGCTGTGCACTTGACCTGAGCAGATGTGCACTGTGGACTCAATGGGGAGGGAGGGAGCTGGCACTTTGTCATGTATGAGGTGTTCTTCCAGCTGTGTGAGACTGTGAAGCCTCCAGAAGATGGAGCCGCAAGAAAAAAACAAAAGGGCAAGTAATCCAGACAGTTGTTTAGGCAGGCAGGATCCGTGTTGTTGTACCCTGAGCTTCCTTGCTGTTATGTGCAGTTACATACATGAGCAAATCCGTACATAGATGCCATGGTGTAACAGAAGATGTAGGAATCTTTCTGTCTTCTCACAGTACCAAATTAAATTTCATTGGGGAAATTCTCTGTTGATCAAGACTGACGTTTTTGGGAATTGATATTTTAGTTGCATTTTAAACATAGATCAGAGGCAGAATCCTTCCTCTAAAGAGAAAGAGTTGACTTATTTCACCATTACTGTTCTTTAGCTCTTCAATAAATATTCAAGATCTTGCAGTCTCATGAAGGCTTCCTCCATCATAATGTTGACTTTATTATTAAATTTTGATTATATTGCACTTTGTTGAAATACAGGTTTTTATTTTATTTTAAATCCTGAAAGTTCTTGATAAATGCTTCTATATTCTAATGGTAGTTGATATTCGCAAGAGGATGTCTTCCAGACATCTTCATATGCATCCATTCTGTTTGCAACTACGAAAAGGACTTTTTAGGATCAAAATTATATCCTTTACTATAAGCTTTTTAAGCTGGAAGGGGGAGGAAGTTGGGTTTTTTTTAATTTGGTTTTGGTTGGTTGTTTGGGTTTTTTTTTCTGGCTTTGTTTGTTTTTTACAGATTATGTTTGAAGGAGGTGGAGAAGAAGCTATTTGTGCAATTGCAGTGCATCATCTCCTTTAAGGAGTGGTAGCTCCTCATATAAATGGAGAGAATGAAAATCCAAAGAATGGGGGGAAAAAAATAAAAATCCTTTTTTCTCAAGAAATTGACTTTTTTTGGTACTATCACAGATGGCTATATGGGAAAATCCCCCCTAGTTTGAGCTCTCTTAAGTTACCTTCCCTATCTTGACGCTGTGTACTTCTCTTTAATACTGTAAAACTTTTTGTATAGAAACTTAAAAAAAAGAAAACCATACCCATGTGCATGTGCTATACTGCATGACTCATGATGCTCTTTTTGGGAAGGGGAACTTGCTCTATCCTGGTATGTATTCAGAAGTGGCCAAGCTACTAGGCTGAGACATTTGAGGGGTTTTTTTTCCCTCCTCCCCTTATCAGGCCATATACACTCAAGCTTCCTGTCCCAGGAAATGGGTGCAAACTTCTGTCTCTCTTCCCTAGCCCCTGTATTTTTTTAATCTAAAGAGAGCTGAGTTTCTAATAATCTGCTCCAGGAGTGTAGGGTATGTGGGATAAGAAGTTCTCAATGGTTTATAGTTAAAGCAGAACTCAGAAGAAACCAATGCTTGCTTTTTGTAAAG
This sequence comes from Agapornis roseicollis, assembly GCA_002631895.1. Classification (NCBI taxonomy): domain Eukaryota; kingdom Metazoa; phylum Chordata; class Aves; order Psittaciformes; family Psittacidae; genus Agapornis; species Agapornis roseicollis. The sequence goes on along the minus strand of NDXB01012945.1, from coordinate 150,906 downwards.
ACCGGGCTCACATTGAAATTTAAAGGCAGACAGAGGTAATGTCTTGCAAATTAAGGACCTGAAGTTACAAAAAACATTGAAAACGTATTTAAATCTGTCTCTGTAGCCAAATTCAATAGTTCCTCTTTCACATTTAATAATTTATGTTTTTAAATGTCACCTTGTTTATCTGTGGGCAAAATTTAGCTTGAATGTCTGTTTTTTTTCATAATAATTTTTAGTAAAATATTCTGCTATTTGAACAAGCAAAGATACTTGTACATTATTATTTTAAAACAAAAGAATTCAGATTAAATAGGTGTGGTACTGAAATGGAGATAAACTCACAACAGAAAATATCGTTGGAGCAGCAAAAATAGGTGATACAGTTCACAGTGTAACATGAAACATGAAGCTGTCAATAATTATTTAAATTATTTAAAATGAATTATTTAAAAGAACATTAAGAGGCCTCTTGCTCAATGGCTGATCCTGTTAGCTGACTACATACTTAAAATGCTATATTTGAAGAGGCTTCTGTAATCTGGACAAATTCAAGAAGGGGTAATGAAAAATGTTTAAATGGCTGTAGTGCTAGTTGTCATTTATTTGTTTATTTATTTATAAGGATTTATTTAAGGATTCATTGCTGTCTGGGCATGAGCTAGAGGTATAAGCCATTGCAGAACTGTCACTCAGAGCAGCTTATGTAACCCCAAATGCTCACATTGAGTACAATCCCACTGTTGCAGTGGAGCCTTGGTCATCATCAGGAGGCACTGAACAATGCCAAGCAAAGTATCTCTCCGTTTTCTATGGCTGTGTCAAGGAGAACACATCTTCCTGTAATCCTTGGTTTTAGACAAATTACAAGAAATTGCCTCAATGTAGCATACACAAGTTGCCATTCTTGTTTGTCTCTTGTGAGTGTACAGCAACATAAGCTTTTCCCAGAGCTGAAACGTGAATATATGTGCAAGTAGGCAGTGAGCAGTGCTCTGAAAGTCATTTCTCCCAAATTCATGCAAGATGAGTCACAGACAAATGAAGATGGAAAGTGAATACAAAGGCAGGAGGGATCCAGGTGACATCAACCTAGTGTATCATTTTAGCAGAGAAGGTGTATGTTTGCATGTTCTGCTGGAGCAGTTTAATATGTGCCTACAGCTGTAAGACCCATGGTTTATGGCCATTGTAGGCAGCACACCATAACACATAGGGTGAATGCGTCTGTTTCTCTTTTAATGTACGTCAGTGAGGTGACTTGAACCAACTCAAGAATGAAACATAGATGCTAAATAACAGCTAGCTCAACTATGATTTGCCAGCTGTAAGGCAGTAATGAATTTCTAGGGTCAGTAACTTCTTAACCCAGCCTGTTCACATCTGTGAAATTGTGCCTGCATATTGTTTTGTAGCAGCATTTACATTTTTCATGTTTGGGATAATGATCCCTGATGAGATTCATGAGTGACCTTAGCTGGTGGGTTAACGGGATGGAATTGCTTGCTTAGCTTTATAGTTGAGCACACTGTAGCTAATGAGGCCCTACTCGTCCCACCTTTTTTTGGATAAAAATCTCACCGTTCTCTTTTGGGTACCTTAGTGCAAATTGCAGCAGCCCTTGTGTATAGCTCTGGAGTTCTTTGTTTCAGCCCTAAGTATGACATGCAAAATGTCATGAGGTGGCCTAGAGCTGCTGGCTGCTGCCCATTTCTTCATTCAGTGCAGAAGACCTACAGAGGCTAAGCAGCACTAAAATCAAATGGTATTTTGCACTTCGGGAGCATTCATTAACATGGCAACCCGAGGCCTTGTTATGCAATTATATGGGTCTGGATAAATTATGGGATACTATAATAATAAAGGATGTGGGGAAAGAGTTAGGAGAAGTGTGAAAGGAAGATGAAGCACAAGAAAACAAAGCTGCTTAGAGGATCTGCTCAGAGACAAGATGCAAAAGAGAAATACCAGACGAACTAGGGTATGGCAACAATCCAGCAATCTCTTAGATGTAGCAAAAAAATGTCATCTGGTTTGGGATTTGTGACAGAAGATTAGCCACAAATACCTACTTTCAGCTACTGGTCTTCGCAGCAGAGCTGGGAGTGAGTAAGGACATCCCCCAGGGCTCTTCACTTAGCAGCAATTACTCCCTGCAATTAACTTGGGGAGCAAAGCTTGTAGTTCAAGCTGGTGGTTGTGTGTCTCTGCTCCCAGGAGCCAAGTGACCTTGTTTATGCTATGTAGATGGGCCAGTATGCAGCTGTTTCCACTGTAAACACTCACAGAAAGCTGTTTTCAGGGCATGCTTCTGCATATTGCTCTGCAATTAGTTTTGTATGGACACACACACTAACCCCTCCTCCCATAGCTATCCAAGTGCTTTCTGCTGCTGTAGTCAGAACAAGTACATTGTGCATTTTCATTTCATTTTTTGCCCTGTCAGGAAAAAAAGTGGCTTGGTAGAAAGGAATGAAGGTGATGCTTATGGCACTGAAGAAGCAAACTGCAAGGTTGAAGTGACAGGGTAGCTTGACCCTTTCTAGAAGAACCAAAAATAAGTTTGTGTGGAACCATTAATCCCCCAGTTTACAAGACACCTCACAGGAAAATTAAGGTAAAACTACTGTGATAGGAAAATGTAAGCATGTCCAAGTCTGAAACTGTTTTGAAAGAGTAGAATTTGTATAGAATCTGTACAATACTGCAATACTTTCTTTTCTAGACATCAATTAAAAATCATCCCATTAGGTATGAGAACAGATTTGTTTACGTTAATAGTTTCTCTGGAACTGAAAACATTCAGGCATGAAAATATTTTAAGCATCAAATTCTGGTTAGAAATAGAATGGAGCTGCTGGGGTTTGAGTAAGAGGGGTGGGTAGGACCTCTTGTCTACTGTACAAACATCCTGCCCTGGGTAGTGTCCTTGAACATGTAAGAGCTTCTCAGGGATCTTTGCTTATCATTAATATTGGCATGCTGCACACAGGGGAGGAATTCGTTTTTGCTTTCTCTTGAGTTTTTTTTTTTTTTTTTCAGTGATTTGTCATGTTTTTGACAGCTTTCTCTAAGGCTCTCTTTATGCTAATGGTTCTTTTTTCATCCCTCCCCCCGACCCCTATTCAGTTCTGTCTAGCGGAGGAGAATTCCAGCCAGTTAAGAGAAGGCTTTTTTACCTTGGTGACTGAGCAGCAGTGTCTGTGGAGAGGGGTTGTCTCTTAAGTTGTTGGGTAGAAGACCTGTCTTTGACTTCGGCTTTCCTAACCTAGAGACGTTGTGTGTTATGTGGCATTGTCATTGTTGCCTATGCATTGCTGTGAGGGAAAGAATGAGAGAGGGAGTGACATCTGACAGATGTGTGGGCATTTTGCTTAATGCTGCTGGAAGATGTAGTGGTGAAATAAGATGCATGGAGTAATGTTCTTGATAATGCAGAGAAACAAAGGAAAAAGGGGGGGGGGGAGAGGGAGAGGCAGGGGAAAAAATAAGAATTTTAAGGATTTCAGCTTAATTGTCTCTACGGAAGTGCACCCTGGAGCAAAAGCCCTGCGAAGGATTTGTCAGCTCCTTGGAGAGCCTCTTTCTTTACAAACAACGTAAAAGTGCCAGAAACCTGTCCTTTGGATTCAGGAAGGCTGTGCTGTATGTGAGTGTTTTGGAGAAGTTCTGTATCTTGGAGGAAGAGGAACCAGAGTGTGGTTTGACAGTTGCTACAGCAACTAACGGTTTTTTAATGGAAGGCAAGGATAAGTGATGGTATAAAGTCTTGTGTAACTGACGTATCTTCCCCCGCTTCCTGCCAATTTTCCAGTATATTAAAACAATAAGTAATTTATGAGTTCAGCTGAGAAATGGCTCTTAATTTGCCCCAGCTCAGCTGCATTTGTGAGAGTGTGTGATCTTTATGGAGACAGCAGAGAGAAATTATTTACATACCAGAAAGCAAGGGTTCAAGCATCTCTGAAAAGTATACTTTTCAAGGAACAAATGCATGCCTTGTTCTGCCTGAAGAAATTTTGTTAGATATGAATGTCACTGGGCCAAGCCATATTCATCTCATAACTTCCTTTCTTCTCATCCTCTCCCTTCCTTCCTACTGTGATTAGTATTTGCAAAGTTTTTCAAACTCTCCTTGGTTACCATGGAGTTATTTTTTGTGATGTAGAAATGATGATGTATTATAGAACAAATGAAAGATGATGTGAACTTATGGCAGGAGGGAAATTCTGCTGTGACCTTCCCACAGCAGTGTTGCAGAACCAGCCCTGGCATAGACATGCTCCAGTAACTGCTGTCCAGGGAGAGAATTTAACCCTTGTAACTTTCCAGGACCTAGCTGGCCGCTAACATCTAGGAATGAAAACTACACATCACACCCTGGAGAATACAGACACTTAAAGATACAAAAAGGTGTTTTAACCTGAGCTTTCATTCATCAAAGAATACATAATTTAATGGTAGTTTCAGTTTTGCTAGTGGAATTTGGGGGCATTTTACAACTGAATTTCAGGGGAAGAATTTGTCTAATATTTCTGGAGGCTTTTTGGGGGGGTTTTCTATTTTGGTTTTTTTTGCACTTCTGTAGCACTTTGTGTCTACCTTGGGTTCTCTGTGTGAGATCAGAATTAATTAATTCTGAGTAAAAATTAATGATTTTAATTAAAAAGTAGATACTAAATCACTAAGCATCTTTTTAAAATGGAACATAAATATGAACAATTATGGAATCTTAAATAAAAGGTTTTGCAAATTGTACACTAGTTTTAAAGTCTTGTTGTCATGAACCAAACGTATATTAGATCTTTAGAAGGAAGTTTTACATTACACATGTCCTTGCTAATATTTTGAGCATTAACTGCTCATAACCAGAGCTCCCAGGTTTGTAGCTATGAATCCTATGTTTCATTTTCCTTTTTCTTTTTTAAAGAAGGAACTTTTGATACAATTCATGACAATTTTATACTGTGCACTTAACTAAAAATTATGACTGAACTAGGAGCCTGTTTTCAAGTGAATGACACTGAGGTATTTAACTGGAATAAGTTCACTGCACTTTAGTTGCTGAGAAGCAGTGCATGAAGCATGCACATTTTTTTTCATGGATGACAAAGTAATAAACATTTGCTACCAATTTTATGCATTTTTAAACTCAGTAGAGAACTAGTTACTACGTTGTTGCCATTCAGTAAGCCATTTTGTGGATACATGTGAGATGAGAGAGATAACTGAAGTATTTGAAAGGAAGACTGACAGAAAGATCTCACTTTAGGTATTTCTGTGTTAGTAGCCAGTATTTATACTAAGAGAAATTTGCAACATTTGAAATCTGTGACATGAATATTTGCCTTCCCATTGTGTCCTGTCTGTTCTTCTCTGCCTCCTACAACACTCTCCTCCTGCATCCTTCTCTAGATGTTGAGACAGCTTATTGTTTTTATTTTCCTAACTCATTCACTTGTCCCAGTGACACAATCCTATGTCCAAGTCTCTTTTGCGCTCACTCCTTCTGGCTTCCCCAGCTGCAAGATTCTCCTTTATATCTCACCATCTTTCCCTTTACTGATATAAACCTGCACTCATCTCTCTTGATTCTCTGCTAGTCCAACTGCTGCCAATCTCCTTTCTTGTTTTCATGTCAAATTCATTGATTCACTTACTTGAAATTATTTTTCTTCAATTCTGTCTAGACTTCTGGGCTGGCTCTCACCCCTTCTGCTGCATCTGACTGCCCTTGTCCGGCATCCCATGACTACTAAATAACACTGTGTTAGTAGCAGGACATCAGCAGAACTTCTTGTACTTAGTTAATGTGTTCTGGTTCTGCTCTTTAAGTCACACTGAATGGAAATCTTTCAGTGCCACTGAATTGTTAGTGTGTAGATGAAAGGAGGATACTTGATTTCCTAAGAAACAGGTAACACCTGTGACATTAAGAACTACATGTAACAGAAAATGCTAACATTGTTCTGCTTATATTGTTTTGAAATGGGCATAAATTTGTTGAGATAAAGTGATAGTCAGGGAGTGATTACAAACACATATGCAAGCCTTTGAAGGTAAGGTTATCTCCCCTCAGCTGTATTTAACTGAGTTTCAGATAAGCCTTTCACTTAATACTGTGGATTGTGCTCTGGCATGGGAGAACATGCAGGTATTTATTTGAATTATTCCAAAGCTAGTCATGCTGTTGCTTTTTGATACAATTTCTGGGCTTCTGATCCTTGAGTACTTGACTGGAGCATGTGAATGCTGATGGCAGATACATGTTTGTTTATCAGTGGTCTGAACAACTGAACTTTGAGATTTACCGAGTGATTAGAATATTATAGTGTCTTATTATCCAACCACATCAGACTTCTCTTTAGATAAATTGAAGCATGTTGGTATAATCTGAAAGCAAAAGGAAGTTTCTTGCAGTTTGTCAGACTAATTGGTCATCACTGGTATCAGTAAAAAAATTAGGAACATTTAATTTAGTAGCCTAAACTACTTCTAGTTAAAAGCCTTTTGGATGTGGATATTACGCATGAATTTCTGTCCTACAAAACATAAAGGAAAAGCACTATTCTCTTTACTCCGCCCTTCACAGCCCCCACACCCTTCAGATAAAAAATAATGGGAAGTTGTCTTGAAAGTTGATTCTTACTAAATAGCTAAAAATAGCTACTATAAAGTATTTTCAAAATAGCATTAAAACAATGATGATTTTTCTGTCTTCATACTGATAGGATTACAGACCAAAGGAGTTGAACTGGAGCCCAGTTTATACAATGGATAGTATTATTTTATTGTCAAAACCCAGCATTCCTTTCTTGATCTTCAACATTTTTAAAGACAGAAAGCTGTCATTTGGGAAATTGAACAGAATGGGTTTATGTTTTCCAGCAAATGGTTCTCTGTGCTTCTTCAATGAAAACAGGTGCTCAGCTATTAACTAGAGAATGCTTCATATTCAAAATTGTCCGTAAACATTAAATTTACTGGACAAAATTCTGCATCATTGAAATATCATATATGCCTCATTATGATAGGATAGTTTTTTTCCCCAGTGTTTTGAAGTATGTAAGGTAAGTGCACATGGTCACCAGAGGCAATACTACATTATATAAGTTACACGGAAAATCCAATTTAGTTTGTACTGATCTTACTCAGTTAACAAGTTCATGTGATTTCTCTAGAGAGACTTACAGAGCTGTAGGCGTGACTGGGTTTCTGTGCTGTAGTTTAATGCTAATAAATCCCTAAATGCACAGATCTAAATTGAAAGGTAAAAAGATTGGTATATTTGAAACAAAAAAAAAAAAGTCAAAGAAAGGCAAAAGCAATGGGATGATGTGCAGGCCGTAGGACCCAGCTCTGTCGCAGTGAGTATAACATCAACTTGGAAGAGACATCTCCTGACTGGCTCCATGCAGGCTATCCATTTCCAACCTGAGCCTAGCATCAAAGAGAAAGGCGGAACCCTCAGCAGGCAGGAGAGGGAGGAGGCTGTGCGAGCAGTGAGTGAGCAATGAACCAGGCGATGCTCAAGGTGTCAGTGCAAATGCTGACAGTCTGAGCAGGCTCAGTGACATGCTGAGGGTCTGCTCGGCTTGTGGACAGCTTCTCCTGGGTGGATGCTGGTGAGTACAACCCCTTCTAACCAGCTTCCTTACCTAAGGAGCGTGGACCTTCATGCAGTGGGCTCCTTATCTGGTAGCTATCAGAGAGGTCATGCTGTGAGGGGATGTGCCTTCTCTGAGGACTCCCCTGAGCATTCCTTGATCTCATGCCATGAAGAAACATCCCTTCAGCAGTGTCAGGGTCACACCATGGCCACCCTCCTTCACGGAGGTGCCTGATGGAGTTGGTTATGCATGGGGGAGTGCCTGTTACTTGGGAATGCAGCTTGGGATGCTGGAGCATGGTGCTGTGTTGCTGGTGCCTCTGGAGGAAGCTCTTACATAGCATGTGAAACGTGGCGAGTCAGTAAGCTGTAGCCTTATATAAGAGTGTAGTTGTAAGAGTTACCTGCAGATAAGGGGATGACTATGTTGACTTCTGATGCTCTGCTAAAAGGAGTTGGTTTTGAACTTGTTGAATCAGCTGTGGTCATAACCTGAGCGTGAAACTTGAAAGCTCAAACGCAATTTGGACCACTTGCAGTAGGTCTTGTTATCCAGGACCCAGTCCGGTAAACTGAGAGTTATGGAGTGTTATCTCTGTTGCCTAATGTCTGCATGAGATAGCTTTTGGTGATGTGAGACTGGAAAAAAAAAAAAAAAAAAAAAAAAAAAAAAAAAAAAAAAAAAAAAAAAAAAAAAAAAATGGAAAGAGGTTCTGGTAGCTTTCTAAGAAAGGCACTCAGCTCTTTAAAGGAAGAAGCTCTCTTTGATATATGATATCCTTGAGTGTTAAATGTGAGTCCAACCTTGCAGCACAAAGGGCTGCAATATTTCTTAACCCAAAGACATTTGGAGAGTTTTCAGTGAGGCCTGGCCTTTGTTTCTAAGTGTTTACTTAATCTACACTGCCAGGAATATTGATAGCTACATGCAGTTTTACAAGGAGGTGTATTCAGCATTTAATGTAATGCCAACACTTGTGTAGGGCCCGTTACTTTTTCACAGCAGTGCTTTTATGCATTCACGGATCTGACAAGTCCTGCATTCTATTTTGTCTTTCTGTTATTTCGCACGTATACATATGCTCACAGGCATGTAATAACAGGAGCTGTTTAGCCATATAGTGCTGCAATGCCTGTATCTCAGGATCTATCAGCCAGATTATCAGGTTTGCAAAGTGATAAATCTGGCACGTTGGCTGGGTGGTGGCATGGGTAATGGATTCCCTCAGCTCTGACAGCCTGAACATATGGAATGGTGGATGGCTTGTGAAGGGAATGCTTGGATGCATTCATATTGTTCTCCACCTTTCCTCTGGGTGCTTGCAAGGTACTCTAGTGCAAAATAAATTGCAAACATCACCACCAGAGTTGTCTCAGACCTGCTCTGTGTCCAGAGGTTTACTTTTCCAATTTAGTATGCTATTCCTTGAAATGTCAGCCACCTCTGGCATTATTCCACCTAAGTTGTTATATTTTCTCTCTCTCTTCACTTGGAAAGGTTTTGGGACCACTCCAGGCTTTTTTGAAGTGGCTTTTTCCACTGTCAGGCAGGGTCTGGCACAGAGTCAGTGCTGCTTCCTGATTCTCACCCTTCCCTTGCAGGCAGACAGATGACCTGCCTTAAGGGAGCAACCTTTTTCGGAAGGTAAAATCTAGCACATAAATTAAATGCTGACCACAAACTTTAGCTCTCTGTGTACCTATGAACATATTAATTCCATGTTAGCTCTCCTTGGTGCAGCATTCAATGATCAGTTACTTAGCATTTTTACAGTGCTCTGAAGATGACAGGTATATGTACATTTCTGTTATCGTTATAGGTTAGCATGTTACACCTAGGCAGAAACATTACTAAAATAATGTATCCGTATTCTGGTGAGAGAGGTGTGTGTTTATTAGGAGAGTTCAGTGAGGCACAGAACACATCTGTTACAGTTCAGAAGAGGAAAAATTTGATAACTGAGTGGGAGTCTTATTGGAAACATCTTGCCCTGTGCTGAGGAGGAACGAAGACATAAATTTATCTGTCTTCCTCTGTTTGTGGGTTGTAATGCCAACTAACTTTTCCTTCTTCACTGTTTCTTCTCTGGAAGACTACTCTCTCATTTTGTGAGTGCTTAAATGCCACCAGTTTTATCTTGCCTGAGTACCCATGGAAGAGGATAAAGGAAGACACACTTTAAGCAGCTGGGTCCATCTTGAGCTGCTCAGGAAAAGAACATGTACCTTACCTGTCTCTGCAAAACATGATCAAGGGGACCTTGATCCACACTCCTTGGCATTCCCCAGGGCTGGGGAAATTCCACCTAGAGGTGTGAGTTTCCTGTTACTTCTTCACCCTTGCTCTTTATGTTTCTGATAAATTCTGCCCACTCCATTTAGTCTTGACCATTGAAATTGGCTTGTTTTTTTTTTTTCTTTCCCCTTGTGCCATGCTCAACTTGGTCTGTGTTCATGCTTTGCATAACTAGATGTGAAAGAAAATGTGATCCAATAATACTAGCAGGCATGCTTTTTGACTGTGGTATGTATATAGCAATTATCTCAAGGAGAAGCTTTCTTGGTCTTAAAATAGCACTCATTGCATAGACATAAAGTTAAAAGACTAAGTCACGTAAAATAAGAGCTGTGTCTAGAAATCTCCATAGCGCTGACCCTGCCAATGGTTCTTTTCATAGAGATATTGCACTTAAATAGATCATTGCTGACTTCTGGGCTGCCCACATGATTGTGAAGGTTTGGGAGGGAAGGAATTGAGGGTGGCTGACCTTGCAGTCAAGGTCTAATAATTGCTTTTTTCAAAGCATTCTGTTCCAGTTGGGCTTTTAATGTTTGCTGCAACTCTAAGCTGTTCACTTTCTCAGCTTCAGGGGAGTGATTCATACCTTAGCAGCCTCCAAAATCATTCCTCTCTCTTCATTAATCAAGAACTTAATCAGTTTACAGCGTCTAAGTGGACTTTAAGCCCTAGATTTTTAAGTTCTATGGAAGTTTTTCTCTCTTTAACATATGGTAACATGCAGATTCACTCAAGTTAATGGCACGATACTTCTCTTGGGAGATAATTTTCTGATTGATCTTACTGCAGGTAATGTTATCTATGGCCAACTTGTATGTGATGGGATCTCTTCACTTTTGCTCGGCAAAGAGATGAAGCCTCCCAGGGTGGTTACATTCCACAAACGGCTCTGAGTTGCTGGGAATCCCTGTGGGGCCCAAAAAATGTCCTAATTTGGTTGTTTTCCAGAGAATGTTTTTCAGTCATTTTATATGGCTTTGATGGTAGAATAAAAGCAATGGAATAAAAATACCTGAACCACTTCATGCTGTTCTTTTTCGTCATGTTACGATATTTAAAATGTACCAGTTTGGTTGATTTTAGCTGTTAGGAAGAGAAATTTCCCATGGATGCTTTAGAGTAGAGAATACTTGGACTTTATTTTGCTGGAATTTTTAGGCAACAATAATAAATAGTCTTTGCATGTGAACTTGCATCAAGAGAAACAGATATTAATCCCTTAGGGGAAATCATAACTTTTTGCTTTCTAGATGAATTTCAATTAATTTCATATGGTCTCAGATTTATTTTCATCTTCCTTTTGTAAGCTTTCTTTCTCTGTTGTATTCTTTGCTTTACACTGGTGTTCCTTTTCTTTCCCCAAAGTTCCATCTACCTTTCTGTCTTGTCTCTAGTGGGATACTCAGTGCTTCTCACTGTCTCAGCCTGCCTTGATTCTGTATCTTTTGTCAGGTTGCAGTTTGCTAGTGTGATGCTCCCTGCAATCTGCTAAGGCTTCCACTAACTCTTTTCTTGTCATTCTCTTTCCTCTGTGTTTGCTTCCCCAGTCTGTCCCTTTCACTCTCTTAAAGGATTTTTTTCCAGTTAATGATCTCCTGCAAAAGCCAGTTGGCTGTGGCTAAAGAAAAGGAGTCTTTTCAAGCATTGCTTATCTCTGCCTTGATTTCCAGCTGTGCCCTATGCCAAATATGTTGTGTATTTATAGAGGTTACCTTTTTCTCCAGCAGTAATTTGCTAGCTGGAGGAAAAAGGAGCTCAGCAAGATGCAGGTAATTTTGTTTTCTCAGGTTGTATACTTCATGAAAATGTTACGCTTGTGTTCTCTTTCTCTATGAAAGCTGTACTGCAAGGGTACAGGTGAGGGAATTGGACTTCAGTCTAGCTGTGTAGCCAGGTTAGTGGGCGAGTTGCTTGATGTTGAGTTTGTTGAACTCATCATCATGAGTTGAGCTTGTGTTTTGTTTTTTCCTTACTTATATCTTGGGAAGTGAAGGAATAAGTCTGTCAGGCCTGAGCTCATGAACTGGGAGATGCTGCTTTCAAAATTTATAAATGGTGAATACTTTCTGGAACAAGTGGCATTAGAATAGTGGGCTGGATTTCTATGGAAGTTGACTGTATATAAAGGAAAAAGATTGTTTGCTCTCACCATTCTCTTAAATTGTCACTTCTTGGTTTTTGTCAATGTAATCATAAAAATGGACCTTTCTGAAATCCTAAATGACAGCTCTAGATCATTGAAAGTTGGTAACATACAGGCATCTGATAACTAATTTCCTTTTACAAAATCTCTGTCTTGTGGGACAGGTTTTCAGAAACTTGGACTCAGATATAGGCATATTTTGTACTTGCAAATGGTTAATGTGCCAACATGCTTCCCAACTGTCAGTGGCTCTGAGGTATCACTTGTGGCCTTGGTAATCTCCTCCCAGTGAGCCAGCAGGTAAAAGATGCAGAGGACCCTCAAAGTGTTGATATGCAAGATTTTGGTTAACCTCCAGGTGTACTGGCCTACATGCAGAGGGCTGTTGACTCAGTCTTTTTTCGAGTTTCATTCAAATGAACTAGTTTTATATGTTCCTTTTTTCTGAAGCCAGTTCCTGATTCTCATTTCTCTAAAAGTTTCACTTTGGTTTTCCGAAGCAAATGAGGGCAATTAGCCTGATTTTAATTTGAAAATTACCTTTAAGTACAAATTAAGAACATTTTCCACTTAAATTCGGTGTTCCTGCTTCTGCTTGAGCTTAAAGGTTAGTAACTTCTTAATTGGTATTCAAAGTTTTGCCTATCCCATTACTGCTTATTCTTCCAAGGGTTTCATTTTTATTTTTTCCCTGTGATACTTTTCTTGTCTTTTTTTTTGTTTACTCCATTTTCTTTTGCATTTTGCTACTGTTCTGAATTTCCTGCATTTTCATGGAGCTGAGCTCCATGTCAGGGGGATTGAAACCAGATGAGCTGGTTTCTGTGAAGTCAGCTTTCCCCAGTTGCTGCCTCTTGGGGTAGTCCCATGTGCTCTGTCTGGAAAGACTTCACTGTGTTGCTCCAGAGCTGCTTTGCTCCATGAGAAACAAAGCATCATGCTGGCATCACTGCTGCTCATGCAAATGTGAGCTGTCAGCCAAGTATAGCATTGTGCTGAACCACCTAGGCGGATGAAGTCAATTTGAGGTAGCTTGACTACGGCTTTAGGCAATGCACAGAAGAAGCCCGAGTAATCACCTCTGGGAAGGTAATTTTGGTTCCCCCATTGCTGGTGCATTTTTCCTTGTGTGAACTGTGTTTCTTGTGGGTTTTATATGGACATTCATAGCTGCAAGCTGTTCTTTGAGATAGAGGGGCTGATAGGGGCCAACTCAAGGGAGGTGGCTAGATGTTTAAACTCTTTTTTTTGTGTCATGTTACGTTGTGGTACAATCCCACATGGTAGAGTTACAGATGAAATGAAGTGCATGATCCCTAGTGTTGCAATAGCTCATTTCCTGTTGCCCTATTTCTTCTCTGTGGGATCTGGAGACAAGCGGAGTGTAGCTTCCTAGGGCTGGAGTGGACACTAAGAGTTATCTAACAATGGGGCCCTGCATTATGGTGGACAAAATCCTTTCTTTTTAAGTAATAACACTTGTTATACAGGGTTTTTTTAAAAAATGTTCAGTACCATTTATTCTTCTCTAGTGCAAACATCCATGCAGAAAGACATTGTCAACATGTAGAAAAATCTTGGTTTATGGGCAGCATAGTGTAAGGATTGGGCTTTAGTTTGATTAGAAAAACAAACAGCTGGTTGGTTTGGAGTCAACTAAATCTTCTCTTCCTGCCTCTCCCTCTCCCCCACAGCCCCCTTCTCTTTCTAGGTGTTGATTGTTATTCTCAACTTTCTTTGGCTTTGAAAAAGAAAAAAAAGAGTAAAATGATTTTTTTTTTAAACAAGCATTCTAAAAATATAGAATAGATAAAAGATGGTTTGATAGTAGTATTGTGACTCTGTTGGGTTAAGGAGATGCTGTCTTGACCATTAAACTAATAAGAGCTAATCTTTAGTAGTCTAGCATCATGCATAGAGGTGATGAGAACAGAAAAGATTATGCCTTGGAGGGGGATTTTGCCAGTGATACTGAAGAGGACCAGAGCCTGATGCCTGGACCTAAAGCCAGGCACTATAGGCAGCTCATGCTGATGGAAGCACCTCTGTAGGAAGCTTGTCATGGAGACAGTTAGCTCAGGTGAACCCTCCTCACTTCTAGATAGTTTTGTTCCTGTTGAATGAAGCAAGACAAAAATATAGAGTTCTTTAAGGAACTGTAAGTACAGTCACTGCAAGTGTTGGTCTCAGCAGGTGTCTGTGCAGTGTGGCAGAGGCATGGGTGTTCAGTGGTACAACCTTGGCCAGCGGTGGAGCAGGAGCTGTGTTCCTGGGGCTTACCTAGCCCAGGGTCAGCCTGTGCTCAATGTTAGAACCCATTTGGGGGATTTCTTAGCAGGCAATGCTCACCACTGGTGGCTGAATCACTGCTTTGCCATGGCCAGCTTTGCTGCCTTTCTCTGAGAGGGCTCGCAGTGGTTTTGCTGTCCAAGCAGGCTGGCATGGCAGGCAGTGTGGAGCTGGCTTCCCCACATCGGCCTGGGGAGGGTTTTATTTTTAATGAAAGAATTGAAGCCTATTTGCCCTGTGACTCTTTGGGAAAGTGAATTCTGACAAATATGGGGTAAATCCTCCCCCAGCGTGACAGCTCAGTGACATTCCTTGCTGCATTGGTAGCAAATGCCTCTTTTCTCCCTTCCCCTTATATATGTCTGTTGAGGATGCAGGTGTACCCTGTGGTACATCACTGTGCCTTTAGTAGAGGTAACTTTTATGGTATGAGCCTGTCAAATTTCATTTAAGGATATTATAGGTAATAGCTCCCTGTGTGAGTGTCACTTTTTACAGGAATATAAATGGCTTAGACTCTTTCATGACAAGGAGTGAGTGAAGCCACTGATTTTGATAAAATACTTTTTACTGAGTTCTCAGTTCTGTCAAAAAAACCCCAAACAACCCTGCATTCTTTCTTATCGCAGTAGTAAGGGAAGGAGTAAGATATAGCCTTGTGTTCTCAGATCCTTTGTACAAACAAGTTAGAAACAATCCATGGAGATTTAATTCTCTGGTTTTACTGGAAGTGTGGGATACTTTTCAGCAATGTCATACTCTCACTCTCTGAAGTCAAATTCACAGGATAAGTTCAACATGTCTATTAAGTATGTCTGTCTCTTAAGGACTTTTTGCATATTGAAGTTATAAGATAGTCTCTATCATTTGGTATATCATAGCTCTTCAAACCAGAGTGTGACCATATTTTGGGATAGCATGTGTATTCTGCTCAATCAGGGTGTTATTTTTGGTAGAAAGTGTTAACATCTCATTTTTTAAATTCCAAGCTTTGTGTCTTTTGGCATGGGTTTGTTGTTGGTTTTTGATTTGTGGGGTTTTTTTTTGTTTCTTTTTTTGGGGGGGAGGTGGTGTTTCTCTTTTTTTCTGTTTTGTTTTCATTTCTTTCTTTTTTTTTTTTCTTTTAATTATTGTTATTCTCTACCAGTTTCACACTTTTGTTTTTCCAGTTAGAGTGCTCACTGAGAAAGAGGGTTAATGGATGTGTGCACTGCTGACCACAGGAGATGGATAGATTTTTGAAAGCAAGTGAAAATGCCTAAAATGCTTAATCTTTTTTCTGATTTCCTGGTCTCTCTAGTCCTGAAAGAGAAGGAAAAGAATGAAATTGAAACCAGCCTTACATATAGCTCTTGTGTGGTGGTGGTAGGGTTTGTGTTTTGTCTCTTCCAGTAGTGATAAGAAATGAGTTATAAGATACAGAAAGAATGAGATTTGTGGGGTTTTTTTCAAGTAAAAGCATTGGTGAGCTTTAAGTATAAAATGGAGAGAAAAGCAGTGAGCTAAAAATTGGGGAAGTTTGTTGCACTGTTAGAAGCTGTTACAGTCTTCCTGCTTTTTGTGTCACATAGTGAGCATGTACTATATTGAATGTTTAGTTTCTTTTGAATATAAAAGGCCATAATGATAGTGTTTATGTTTTCCTGTAGGATGTAAGGTCCTGCAACATGTAGTCTTCTCTTTGTACAGCATTACACAGTTTGGTAATATGTTTTTATTCTTCTGAAATTCCATGTAACTTCAGGAAGCTTTGACAGGATAGGCTGAAGAGTGTATTGATATGAGAGATCTGCAAGAAGAGATCTGATCTGACAGTCATCTGCCTGTTTAAAGTTTGATCTTTTGCTCCAATCTGACACAAATGTGTATAAACCAATTCCAACCTGGCAAGATTGTGACTACACAAGGAGATATGTTGATTTGACTGACATACTCTGTGGATGTAATGGCTGAGGGGAGAGGTGAGGAAAATCTTTCTTATGGCTTCCTCTTGGTTTTTCTTGCCGGTGGAGTGCTGTGGCTCCAGAGGCATGTTCAGGAGCAGATTGGGCAGAGGGTTCATGGGATCTGTGGATAAGTAGGGATTCCCCACCTGCTGGGGAATCAGTTGGCTGGGATATACAGGATGCTGAGGCTGCTTGGGCAGGTTGGGGTGTTCACCTGCCTGCAGTTGTTCTGTTTGAGCTGGCATTGCCAGGCTTTGTTCATGCTGTGCTGCTGATGAAACTGGAACAGCCTGGGAAATTGCATCAGCTGGTGCTGGAGTGCCACCAAGACTGTGTTGGAGCGGTGGTAGGCTCTGCATTTGTGGATGTTACTTTACTGATGGCAGTGTTGATTGGTGATATAGCCAGCTCCCATTGAATCATAGCTATAGGATGGATACACAGGTAGAGAAAGATACCCATGTTATTCTCACTGTTGTTTTAACCGTGTATTCTGTGGTGGCATATAAAATCTCTCACTCTATGAGGGTGAGAGGATGGCCCTTGTTACACTGTCTAGACCATACAATAGAAGCTCTTGGACCAAAGTTTGTCTATCCTGTCATTTGATGGTCTGCATATTTTCAAACCACAAGAGAACACTATTATATTCTCCAAAATAGGAAGCCTATTCATTTATTATATATCCCCTTCTCCAAGTGAGAAAGTAATACAAAAGAAGTAGAAAAAAATGTGCCACATACATGGGGTATATAAGGGAAAAGTATTTGTATACCACTGTACTGTGCCATATGCAGAGTACTGCCTCATATAGTATCTTCCCTTGTGCTTGAATGCATAGAATCATAGAGTTCCTGTTACTTTCTCCTAATTTATGTCCCCATGAGGGCACTTGGGTGTTTTCATTTTCCAGGTGCCTAGATGCAGCACATTTAAATGCTTGACATTTGGATGTTCTTATAACAAATGTAAGCACCAATGCAGGAGTAATAATGCCCCTATATGCACACTCATAGGCAATCAATATCTAAATCAGTGATGGAGATTTTGAGAACTGTGTATATAGAGAAAAACAAAAGAAAACTGAAATGTGATACCTAGGGTCATAATGGGCTCTGGTACAGTTTCAAAGATGTTACTACCTTCCAAAGAAGGTACTCCTTCCTCCAAGGAAGTAAAGGGGACAACATTAATTACCAGGTAGGGGGAAGCTTAGCATACTTCCTTGCCTAAGAACAGACGGCAAAGCAAAGCATTACGTTGGCTTTGATCAAGCACAGCGTTGATCATGCTATTATACTCTTGAGTCGATTGTAATGGTGATGATGCAATAATTTTCTAGGGAAGGGTTGTGATATCCTTTGAGTGATGAACAGCATGCAGCAACACAAGGCGACAGGACAACGAACATGCGAAAACCACTCAAACTTCTCATAGAATCATAGAATAGTTAGGGCTGGAAAGGACCTTAAGATCATCTAGGTCCAACCCCCCTGCCATAGGCAGGGGCACCTCACACGAAACCATGCCATGCAAAGCTTTGCCCAACCTGGCTTTGAACACTGCCAGGGGTGGAGCATTCACAACCTCCCTGGGCAGCCCATTCCAGTGCCTCACCACCCTAACAGGAAAGAATTTCTTCCTTATATCCAATCTAAACCTCTCCTGCTTAAGTTTTAACCCATTACCCCTTGTCCTGTCATTACAGTCCCTAACAAAGAGTCCCTCTCCAGCATCCGTATAAGCCCCCTTCATATACTGGAAGGCTGCTCTGAGGTCTCCATGCAGCCTTGTCTTCCTCAGGCCAAAAAGCCCCAACTTTCCCAGCCTGTCTTCATATGGGAGATGCTCCAGTCCCCTGATCACCTTCATGGCCCTCCTCTGGACTTGTTCCAACAGTTCCATGTCCTTTTTATGTTGAGGACACCAGAACTGCACACAATACTCCAAGTGAGGTCTCATGAGAGCAGAGTAGAGGTGCAGGATCACCTCCTTGGACCTGCTGGTCATGCTCCTTTTGGTGCAGCCCAGGATATGGTTGGCTTTCTGGGCTGCAAGCGCACACTGAAGTCGGCTCATGTTCATTTTCTCATCGACCACCACCCCCAAGTCCTTCTCTTCAGGGCTTCTCTGAATCTCCTCTTTGCCCAACCTGTAGCTGTGCCTGGGATTGCTCCCACCCACGTGTAGGACCTTGAGCTTGTTATGGTTAAACTTGTGAGGTTGGCATCAGCCCACCTCACAAGCGTGTCAAGGTCCCTCTGGATGGCATTCCTGCCCTCCAGCGTATCCACTGAACCACACAGCTTGGTGTCATTGGCAAACTTTCTGAGGGCGCACTCAATCCCACTGTCCATGTCAGTGACAAAGATGTTAAACAGGACCGGTCCCAACACCACTCGTTACTGGTCTCCAGCCGGACACTGAGCCATTGGCCACAACTCTACGTGAACTTTATGTGGAAAAGCATACAATTCTCAAAGCATACAAAGTTCAATTAATTTATGGCAAATCAAATACACAAATCTTAAAACCACAGGGTCTGCTAGAATGTCAGGTGAGCCAAGAGTCTGTGAGTCCAGAAGTTTCCTCTCTAGAGTTGCTTACATGGATACACTGACCCAAAGTAACAATTTTTGAGAAGTCCTGAATTTGCTATGTGAAACTAAGGCAAATGGAGGCATTCTGATAAATATTTTTTTCCCATCCTTTTCCTCAGTCCAAAACCTCCTGCTGTAACACATTTTGAAAGCTTTGTTGTGGACGTGATGTGAGCTGAAAACAAATTTAAAAACCATTACCACTTCATGAGAATTAAAACCTCTGTGTTTCCAGTTCTCTTCAAACTTAGCTGTTGCAGTCAGCAGCGTTAACAAGGTTAAAACGTAAAGCCATCTGGTCTTAAAGGAAAGGGAAATGTTTTTGTATTAGCTAAATGACTAAAGCAGGAAAAAAAAGGCAGATATCATAGTTTCCAAAATCTGTAATTCTCTTTTCCTAATGTTCAAGCTTTCTTTTACGCAGATAGCCTTTTTCCAAATATACAACACATCTGAACTTTCTGAATAATTACAGGCAAAAAGTGCTCCCTAAAACTTGACAAGGTGTTTTGTGGGTGTTTTGGGTTTTGTTTGTTTGGTTGGTTTGGGTTTTGGGTTGGGTTGGGTTTTTTCCTCTTTATTTAAAGGGTATCATGGGCTCTATGACTGTGGAGTTGCCTGAATACAACTGCATGAACATTGCCCATTCTTAGGCAAATTCCTTTTTCATACAATCCCAGAATTTAATTTGCTGCATGGATTTCCATGTTCAGAACAGCTTCCTGGACTGATAAACCAGGCCTGCTACTTGAAGGGAGCTGTTGTAGTTGATGCAGTTCTATCTTCTGAGCTTGCTTTGAAATTAATCTTTTCTCCCGGAAGACCCAGTGGGTTAAGTTTCACTTTGCAGTACTCTTTTTTACATTGTTGGAAGGTGGTTGACACTGGTATTAACTCAGTAATCAGTCACTTTCTTCCTGCTACAACATATTAAGTGAAAAAGTGTGTCGGAAGGATGAAAATATGTTACCTCCTAGCTGAAGTTGATAAAAACCGGGATGTGACGGATGAGGGGTAGCTAGAAAAGGAAACTGCAAGATGTACTTTGTTTACCTTGGTGTTATGAAGTAAAATTACTCTGAAGTACTTTAGCACTTGGCCTGGGTCTTGCTGACAATTGTTGAGTTCCTGTAACGAGTGTAGTGGTGACAGGTTTTCCTCACTGAATTATTAGTAAGCCATTATGGGTAGGATTTTTTGAGCATGATCTTTCTCATCTGCTAGTTAAACATATAAGGCAACTGTCTCATACCTCTCTAGTCAATAGAAAGAGTGAGCACTTCTTTAGATCAGGGAAGCCAGGATGTGTGAGATGGGTTGCCAGAAAGGTCAACTTCAGTCATACATATTCAAGAGAATAGTTGCACACAATACATAACAAAAGCTCTTAAACTAAGCATGTACTTAAATGCTTTTATGACTGAGAGATTTGCCTTCAGTCTGAAGTTATTAGTAGCTGAATTTTACATGAGGCATTAGCAGTCAAAACAGTGTTGCTATCTCTACTCCATTGCTATTTAAAAGCTAATAAGATTGGAGGAGTTTGGAAAAGAAATCCTGCATTTTGGCCTGGAGTGGCTGCCAACTCTAGCAGATCATACCATGGCACACCAAATACTATTCCAGGACTCAGGAGGGTGAGATTTTATCTACAGTTCTAATCTTTTTCTTTTGTTACTCATGAAAGTATTATGATCTTCTCAGAGCAGTAATGGCACAGATCTGTCAAATGCCTGTGTTAACTCTGACATCACGATGGGTGTCTCTTTGCTAACACTTCCTGCTCATGCTGGATGTGTTTGTGCAGCACTGAGCTGTGGCTCTTCTCTGGCTCCCCAGCCTCTGGCTCAGCCAGCCCCATGCACTTGATGCTGTAGTGAACTATGGAGGATTTAGGTGGACCCTTGCTCTAAAGGGGTCCCTCCCTGCTGGAGGACACCTCTCAGGATCAAGACTCCTTCCCCAGATCCAGTGGCACTGTCTCATGATCAAAGGCATGTCTAAAAGGTCTGCTAAAGTTAACCCTGATCAGAGTCTTTAGCCTACAGCTCAGCTAAATCTTCATTATTTCCTTTGGAATGTCACTTTATAGCTCTGTTATGTGGTATGTTGGATGTTGCATTGCAAAGTAAAAAGATTATTCACTGTGAAGCTTAACAAAACAGAGAACTGAATTGCCATTATAGTCATGACATGCCTTTAAATGTCACTGATGTAGCAAATGGTCTGCATAGGGAGGCAACTGGTAAAGATCTAGCCCTCCATCCTTCTCAAATTTTGGTATCTTTAACAAGAAGTAAAACAAATACTGCTTTGCATATCATTATATTAGAAAAAAAAAAAAACAGCAAACACCAACAATGCTCATACATTAGCATCTGAAACTGAATTAAAATAAATAATCTGTAGATATCAAGGACAAATCTTACATGGCCTGATGGGAAGTTGGATCATTCTGAAGTATGTGGTGGGAACAGAAAATTGGTGATAAAATTCTTTGGATTTCGGCATTTATCTTGAGACAGAATGCAAATGTTTGAACTTTTTTTGGTTTTGGTCTCCATTGTTCTGCAGTCTCTGAGGGCAGTTCCCTTTAACTTTTGAAGCCCAGTTCATGAGTACCAAGAGCAAAAGGACTAAATGTCATTTAAAAGTATGTAGCAATACTTGCCAACAGCATGGCTTTAGCAGATTCTGAGAGAGGAATGTGGGAGCAGTCATGGGCTTAAAAAAAACAACAGTAGGTTTTAGCAATTGGAGAATCTGCAAAATTATTTGAGCTGTGCATGATCCCTTCTTGTTATGTTGAGTTTTTGCTGTCATGATTTTTTAGACTTGTTTTTTGTTTTTTTTTTGAGAAACCTCACAGAAGATGTTCAAGAAAAAAAAATTATTAAAATATTTGCTTAAGAGCTGCCTTGAAGACCACACCCTTGCCATAGTTATAATTTTCTTTTCTGCTTTTCGTGCTGTTTTATCTATCTTAATGTAATCTTGTTCACAGAGTATAGAATTTTGTGCCAAACTTATAATTCACATATCATTTGTTGTTATAATGGTGCAATGTGTTTTTCTTTCTAAAAGTATTATCTGAATTGACCTCTGTGCAAAAATGTGTATCAAAGTTAAGGAGGTCATGCTTTCAAAGTGCTAACATAAGCAGAGCTAAAAAACTGGGAGGAGTTGATTTCCATTACAAGAACCTGTCCTGTTCTCATTGCATTAAGAAAGAATAGGTTTTCAGTGAAAACATTTCTCAGATTCAGAATTCAGTACTGGAGGAGGAGGATTAGTATTTATATACATTCAGTTTTAAGCAATCATGTAACTCTCAACTGTGCCTTAACCAGAGAGTGAACATCCAGATCTCCATTCACGGAACAGTCTTGCTTTCCCCAGTGAAGAGAAGGAGCAGAGCTGACTGGTAAATTCCTGCATTTGGATCACATTCTGAAAGGCTTTTCATTTCCCAGCACTTAATGACTTTATGCCTTTAAAAATAAGGTCCTTAGGTCTTCCATTATTTGGATCATCACAGCTGGGAGTTGAGGAAAAGTAAGGTATTTTGCTTTTCCTACAATAAGCCAATTTAAGTCATGCCTGTGCTAATAGTACTATGTCAGGTTATAAAAACAAGCTTCACTTTGATAATTTTCATGAATCATTTCAGAAAACAAAAATGTATTATTAAAATTTCAGTTTTCATGTGTAAAGCTCTTGGTTTCCCGAGGTATTTAGGTATGTATTTTGTCAGCCAGACATGGTGTTTCTGCTGTTCTGGTGTTAAGTTTCAGGAGAAAAGAAACCAGAATTTTCATTATGATAGAAGTTAGGCTAATGCGATGTTTTCAATTTTATCACCCTTATTAAAGTCTCACTAAGGAAGAACATTGCAGAAATGCTAAGAAAGGCATAATAGGTTTCGGTTGTTTTTTCATACCATGAAAAATGCAATAGTAATGTAAATCAACCCAGATATTTTCCATGACTTACAATTTCCAGGTGCTGTGAGCATTCTTTAATTAGAAGTTGGTATTAATGTAGGAGATTAAGATGGCATTAAGATTAATGGAGCATTAATTAATTAATTAAGATTAATTGACATTAAGTAGGAGAAGAGATGAACAGTAGTTTGGTTGGATAGTAATTAGTTAGCTGAGGTAAAATCACAGAGTGAAAAATGCTCATCGACATAGCTCTCAGGGAAATAACAAGTACCTTTTTTTGCTGGCGCAACTGAACTCTTAAAGAAAATCCTTATGCAGCCTAAACTTCCTGTTCTGCTTCACTTACACAGAGTGTTTTAAGCACTTCTGATCCTCTTTTTCTTCCTTGTGGAAGTAAGTGAGAATATTCCCTCTGCTGTTGCTTCTTAAGGAATAATCACTTACTATCCTGCCAAAGAGTGGGGGGAATCTTTTCATTTGGAAAAGTCATTTTCTCTGGGATAAAAGAAAGATTAAATAGGTAGTAACAGCTCCTTTGTATGCTTGTCAAAGTAGGAAAAGATCATAGGCCTGCTTATTTCATTTGCCTTTCAGAAGCTGAGGAAAACGTCAAACCGTTCTCTTGCCTCAGAACAACTAGAGAGTGTGGCTCAGGAACAGTTTCCATCTCTTCTTAGGAACTGGGAAACTGTAGCCATCAGCGACCCATTCTGTCAGAACAAGTATTTCTTTTTCTTTGTTGTTGTTGTCTGGTGTCAAAAAAACTATGCATGTGCGAAAATGTAAAAAAATAAAATGAAAATTTAAAAAAATAGGATATACCAAGCTGAAAAATCTAGTTAAAAATGTGCAATGAAGAAAGCACAGGTACTGTGCTCTTGCAGAGCTAAGGACTGCCAGCTGCCAAATTTGAGAGGTTTACTGATTTGGCTGTCATCGAACAGCAAATGTCATCTTGTGCGTAACTGCTTGGACATAAAGTCCCACTGACTGTGGTGTGGGTTGGAAGAGGTGAAAGAAGTACTTACCACTGTCTGTAAATAACACTGATAGCTTCATCTTTCTGTGTTAACTGGAGCGCGTACAACTTCCTAAGTGATTTTAGAGAGCCAATCTAAAAAAAAAAAAAAAGGTATAAATCAGCTTTGTAGAAACAGACTTACCTGACTTGGGATAAATTGTGTCTTCTGTCATTTGGCCTTAATTTAAGTGCTCAGGTGAGGCTTGGCGCCAGTTTTAAGAGTAGCATGACCCTATCAGTAGGGCTGAGAGTACCTTGCAAAGACTTGCCTAACAGAGCTAAATGTGAATTAATGGTATAGCACTGATACTAATGATAAATATTAGTTATTTTTGTTATTAGTTAAAATTTTGCAACTACATAGTTTGCGCAGAAGTTGATGCTTACAGAAATCTTCACATAGGCTGGGCAGGAAAAGTAATACACAAAATGTATCAGTCCCTTTTTGTGCAAGTTTGAAGAATTGATATGATTGGTCATGTGTTCATGTTTCATTTGCATTCCCAAAGTCAGGCAGCAGGCAGCACAGGTCTAGCACAACCATGGTAGAAGAATTAAAGCCAAGGAGATGCTTCTTGGTCTCCCCTTATTTCACTCTTGACAGTCCAGCTGTGTGTCTTCTCTCGCTTAGGGCATATTGTAGAGTAGGAGTAACTTTTGTAGAGGTTCATAAATGCCATGACTGTAGGTATATCTGCCTTTCTGCTCTGCTCTCTTTGTCTGCACAGAGAGATTGAGCCATATCAAAGAGCATCCTCTGGTGCTGAGTTTCAATCATCAGTGCTGTTTGGTTATCACCAATGTCTCTGATGCAGTTTAGCTACAGACCAACTTTCTTAATCAGTTCCTGAGTATAGCATTAGTACAGGCCAGGGATTATTCATGGCAGACCATTTGGACATGTCCACTGTGCAAAGGGAGACAGTCTAATAGTATGGATTAAGGTTGTTCCATGCCAGCTGGGTTGCTGCCAGGGCATGAGCCCAGGCACATGTATGTTGTGAATATAAATTTCAGCCTCTGGTTATGGGCTTGAGGTTTTCACCATCCTGAACTGAAATCACACTACTCCTTAGCTCTCGCCCTGAGAAAGAGAAACCTTTTGGTCAACTGCCCCTACCAGCGGTGATAAGGCACAGTATTGGGATCATCATGGGACTGCTGAAGCTTAGCAGATGGCTGGGCTAAGGTAGCTAACCATACATGTGCTCTTTCACTGGCAAATGCTTTCTACATACAGTCATTTAAACTTTCATCACATTCAGAAGCTAGCACATCTTTTGTTAGCTGCAAGTTAACAGTGCTAACACAGTAACTACACTGCTGTTGATGTGCTGTCACTTGTCCAGCTTCATAAGCTTGATTACATACTTGCTCCTTGATTCTGGAGACACATGTTTTTTCCCTTTGTGTGCTTAGCTGCTGGAGGCTGCAGCTGTACCACCAGACCATGGTCACATCTTGGCTCCCTTTTGAGGGTGCTGAGGCATGGTTTGGCTGCACACCTGCCCCCTCCCTGCAAAGAAAGCAAGGAGGCTGGATCAGATAGAGCCTTTGTAAGACCTGAAGCTTCTCCATCAGCACTGTCTGAGAGGGGTGGGTGCTGTGGTGTGTTCCATTAAGTGTAGGGACAACCCTGAGGGTCACACACTTTCTGATAGATATTTATAAAAATAAGCACCTGTCATTGACATACATGAAGCTGTGCTTGTTCTTCAGTAAGGATTGGCTCCTGCTTTAGGGAGAGTGGGATCTGTTTCTACCAGCTCTCTCAAACCTTCCTAAAGATCTTCAGAATGCAGTGCTGTACAAAAAAGAGCAGTCTGGAATATATCACAGAAGCAAGGAGCAAGATGAGGTTAGCTCTTAACCCACTTGGGAAACACTCCACCTTGTAAAAGACCATGTAACTACATGGCGCTCTTTATGCTCAGGCCAGGTTGGTATCTTTATATGGAAACTTGTTAAATATGTAGCAAACTAACACAGATTAACAGGTAACACTTGTTACAATGTGTTGCAAGTTTCACAAGGTTGTTTTGTTCTGTTTCAGTTGTGTTTGCTAATGCCTTAGCAGGGCACTGGAAGAAGTTTGCATGCAGCTCAAGCTCACCCCTGGGTATAGGGTAACAGCCTGAGTGGGAAGTAAGAGGCACAGGAGGAGGTTGCAAGGTCTTCATCCTGGCCATAGCCTTTTTTCCCTGCTTCTCAGCCTGTAACAAGTGGGTATTCTCATTCTGTTAACGTTATTTTGATAATGAACTGTTCTAAATGTATAGTATCTTTCTCTTAAACTGGCTTTGTAAACACACACACACACCTGCTTTCAAATTTTATGTTAATACCCTCACAACTTCTGCAGAACCCCAGCTGTATCTGTGTGCAAGACTGGTTTCCTCTGCATTGTTGTACTGGGGAGGCAGAGTCCAAGATTTAGAAAACAGGTCTAGATCTGGCACAGCATTAAAACCCACAGGATAGCTTAGATGAATGATTCTTGGCTTGTGGAGTTTGAAAATCTATGGTAGCTGTCAGCAGAGCCAATAAATTCTCCATCCTTGGCTTTAGGTAGTAACACCATGCTATTGGCTAGGTAAATGCTCTCTGGAGCTTATTCTCTATCTAGAAGGTACCGTCTATACAAAGAAAAGTCTGTGAGAAGGTGTGTAGGATCACTGAGAGTGAAGGAGCAGATTCTGAGTGTGTTTCCATGAGGACAAATGCCAAGTGATTTAGTATGCTTATTAATTCAAACTGGAATGACCCAATCTAGTGGTAAGGTCAACAGGAAACAAATACTCAGTGTAATTTTTTACCTTCAAAATGTGGGTCCTAAATTATGAAACAAGATGCTCATTACCACATGGTTTTATCCTGATTAATAATGTGTTTTCTTCAACAGCAGTGTGCTACAAGCTGGCCTTTCAAGCATTTTGTTATAAAATATTTTCCTGTATCTATTTCAAGCATAATTGTGCTGATTTTGTGCCAGCATAAGGTGAAATTAAGCAGCTGTAGGCATATAGATAGAAGACTATCAAAAGTTTTTTGTGCATCTTGTGCTAGTAAAGGCAAAGTTTGTTTTGTTTTTGTTGTTTTTTTTTTTTTTTTTTTTTTTAAATAGGTTTTTGTGGGGTTTTTTGTTTGTTTTTGGGAGTGGGGGAGGTTGTTTATTTTTATTATTATTTTTATTTGGGGGTTGCAAAGGCAGTCTGTGATGTTGTCTTGAACAGGTCTGTACGGCTGGCCCAGGGCTACATTATACAGCAACATAGTTGGTGAGAGGCTGTGACGTTTGATACCTGAAATGTTTTGGAGCAGGACAGAGTCATCCATCTGGGTTAAGTCCTACCTGGGATACAGCCTGGACAGCAGTTTTCTAGAGTTGCCTCAAGTAATTCAGCACAGGCAGGTTAGAAAGGAACACACAGCTTACAAAAGGTGATCATTTTTAAAATCATGCTTCATCTGAAATACCCTATGTGCTCGTAATGCAAAGAGGTATTAAGCAGAAGTTAGATGACAGTCCTTTTCCTGCCTTATCCCTCTGATTTATTGTTATATTCCTTTGTGATATTAGTAAGTGTTCAGTTTCTCCTTTGCCTTTGTATTGTACAGCAGTTGTTTACCTTTTGCACAAGTCCTGCAGGGCTGAAGGGGCACAAGGGTGAGTAGTTACCACAAAGCAGTAGGACCAGAGAAAAGCACTGAAGAAAAATAGGAAAACATGGTTAGAACTGGTGACAACTGGGCTGACTGTGTACCATTACAGCTTTCTGCTAAGTTCACTCCTGAGTTCCAAGGGTGGAGATGAGCATCTGTAAAGGGAAGGACACTGGGTTGAGCTGAAGGCTGCGGCTGCAGACCTACTCTGACCGCTCTCCATCAGGAGAGGAGCTGTGTATGTCTTGCAGGAATAGTGTGGTTGGATGGATGGTTAGCTCATTGCTAAGTTCAGTAACATTCATCATATAATAGTTCCTCTTGCAAAAAGTGAAAAGCAAATTTAAATTGGTTGTGTGAGGTGATACACTTGAAACAATTAGCTAGTCTGGAACATATTCCTGCTATCTTCTCCGGTGAGATAAATGAGCTGGGTCAGTGCCTCTTCCCTCTCCTTTCCTGTTCTTTCTGCACCTCCTGCTCTCTCTCTCTCTCCGCTAGGTTCCCAAGAAAGTTTTTATATAACTAATCTAAGGTTTTAGAAACTGTTTATCTTGTACAGTCTGAAACGCTTCTTATCCTCTCACCCACGGTACAGTGAAAAAACAAGTAGGTGCATTTTATAAAGGCATCTTAATCAGGAGACATGATGAGTGACTCCTAGAATTACTTCTGTAACTACCAGAC
The DNA here is from genome assembly GCA_002631895.1 of Agapornis roseicollis. Lineage (NCBI taxonomy): Eukaryota > Metazoa > Chordata > Aves > Psittaciformes > Psittacidae > Agapornis > Agapornis roseicollis. Next base: position 122,720 of record NDXB01012945.1, on the reverse strand, counting down.
AAATTGAAAATAAATGAGAACTTGAGACATGCGGTCACGCTCTAATAGTTGGCATCTTCGTCTTTTACCTTAGATCTTAAGGCTTGGATACGAGAGTTTACTCCTCTCTTATGCAACTTTTTGTGTAAAACAGCTAATATAAGTAGAACTTGTTGATTCTCATCAGGAGCAATGCTAGGAACAATGTAAGTGCTAGGAAACTCTATAAAAACACCCCAAAACAAACCCCTAGGGCTTTCTTTATTGTTTTGGAATGCTGTATCATAAACTTGGTCCTCACATGTCACATGTCAGAAATTAATGTTTCAATGTGCTTTTAAAGACTGCATATTATTTTATTGTGCGCTTTTGGCACATTCATAGGAGACTATATGGGAAGGAAAGAGTGAAATCAATTTCCAGAGAGAAGTGTTTCAGGATACCGGGCATTTTTCCACTGAACATCTCTGTGGAAATCTGGAAAAAGTGTTATTTTAGTCCTCTACAAGAAAATAGTGCTCTAGCTGTACTTCTCTTTCCCACCATCAGTAAACTTGAGAAAATTCTTCTATAATTATTAACTAGTAGGAAAAAAAAAAAAAAAAAAAAAAAAAA
>NDXB01012945.1:89616-116586 GCA_002631895.1 Agapornis roseicollis | reverse complement strand
CAAACTTTTTTTTTCTTTTCCCCCCAACCTTTTTTTTTTTTTTTTTTTTTTTTCCCACAGAAAACCTCTCTTTCATGAATACTTAAGACAAAATCCTGATTTTTTTTTTTATTCCCCCCCAAGCAAACAAACAAAAAATAGGAGATATTTCAGGTCAATTCTGTTTCTGAAGATATTTTTGACAGTCCCATGAGGCTTTTGTTGCAAGCATTGTAACTGGTGTAGCAAGAGATCAGCCAGTGGAATTGTCAGCTGCCTGCTAATTTGGTTCTCTTAATCCTGGGCTCCACTGGAGTGAGAATCAAGTCCTTGGAATTTTGCATAATTAGGAAACAAATGAAATAGTCCCACATTGCTCATCTGTGAATGAAGTTAAAATATCAGAATCTCTTAACCAGTTTCTCAGTGAAAGTTTAGGCCAAGCTCAGTTTAAAGATTTATGATTAATATTTTTGAATGCTCTGGGAAGGAATTAATTCGAAGTAGACAACATAAGTTTTGGGGTTTTTTCCCCTGTTTTATTGCTGATAAGGGTATATTTTATGTAACTTCTCTGCAAACTGTGAACATTTTAATATTATAAAATTTCATCCTAAACAGCATATTTTTAAATATAGAGCTGTACATGACTGGAAAAAGAGGTTTGAAATGGAGAAAAATAATTCCCCAGGTGCACTGGTAGATAATGGAAGTGATAAAAAAAATAATATTGTCTCCATGTAAAGATAGTGTATCCCAAAGGACACTGAATTTATTTAGTTAATTACTTATTTTCCCCAAAGAACACTGTTAGCTATCAAATAACCTTAAGAACCCTGATTCAAAGCAGAACTCAACAAGCATTGCTAGACTGTTCAGTTTCTGAGAAGGAAATCTTTGCTGTCAACCTATAGTTCCAATAAGTAGGAACTGGAATCTATACTTCCAATATAGTTCTATTCGTTTTTTTTTATCCAAGGTAAAGGAACATAACCATGTCTGGAGCTCATAAGCACAGGGGACAGGTTAGCTGGCTCTTCACAGCCACTCTATTTTACCTTTCTGCAGGCCACCAAAAAAAAGTTAGTGATTTTTAGATTCTTTGCTTGCAGGGCAGCTGCTGTGCAGAGCCTGGAAATGGCAGTTCCTTCATCAGGTGGATATAGCGTGATGAGTGCGTTCATGAAGGGCCATATCCCTCTTTCCAGTTATATAAATAGCAGAGTTTTGCTTGTTGAAGGAAACTCAAAGGATAATGGCACAAGGGATATGTGGGCTAAAGAAACTTATTTTTGATGAAAGATTGTAAGAACATCAAATGTACAGCGTAATTAGGAGACGACTAGCAGGCCACTGATCTCTGGCTGCAGTGTTTAGACAGGGAGTGATAAATCTAGCTTCAGTGTTCTGGGTTTGTGTTGGGATGTAAGCACAGTTTGTGTTGGGATGTAATCACAGTCAGTGACAGTACTTTTCCGAGAAGGTTATTCAGCTCTCTTTGCAGCTAAGACAAGACCATTTCCTTGGAAATCTGGTACGGTATGACGCTTAGTGCACAACATGCTGGCTGTCCTTAGGACTGCTCAGCCCCAGGGAGTTGTGTGGAAAGGGACTGAAAATGAAGGTGAGGAGGATTTGATGTCTGATCTAAGAAGCACTGAAAATACTGAGGCCTGTGCATTGATTTCCCTGAAATTAATGACATGGGATGTCTGGTTTTGCTGCTACTGGGCAGGCAGTGGTGGCCAAGGTATTGAGGAAGTATCAACGTGCATTTCTGAGCTGTGAGCGCAGGCTCCCATACCCAGCAAGTGGGAGGTTATTCAGCCTACCTCAGTTTAGTGGTGCGTGAAGCATCTGGGCGGATGTATGAAAAGAAAATTATTTACATAATCTCCCTCGCTGTTCCTATGAGCTCTGTCCCATGGTTTCTCCTGTTCTGTGAGCAATCTGATGAAGCACTAAGTAGCGCCAGCTGAGAAACAAAGTTGTCGCTCTGAATGATGACTTGGTGAAATGCCACATAGGGCAGAGCCACCATCAGAATCACTGGTGATTCACTGTTTGTTTTTCACAAATTTCCTACGCTCCCTGCCCACGCTCTATAGATGACAGCATTCTGTATGGGGACTGTGAACATGACAGACATTATTTATGAAGCAGGGCTTTTATCAAGGATTGTTTTTTTCCCCAGCACACTGTGTAAACTGCTCAGTCTCTGTGTTGCTGTTGTCAAAATGATGTTATAAATATAGCTGGCCAGCCTGCTTCAGTAGAAAGCTTTGGAAGTCGTTTTAAAAAGCTTCAAACTAACTGCGTGTGAAGGTCAGGCAGAAGCCACAGAGTGCTCCCCATTGTGCTCCAAGGAGTCATGTCAGTTGCACCCAGCACTCTTTCACCTTCTGATAGGGACAGTTTGGGCAGTTACAGTTCATTTGAGCTTGCACAGCCACAGGGGAGAAGGATTTGTGGAGGGGAGGGTTGCCTCTTCCTCACCAATCTTAGGATATCTCCTCTGAAGTAAGAAGCAGGGAACCCAGTCTTGACTTGTCTGTGTGACTTGGCTTTCCTCTGGTCTAGGCTCCAGGCTTGCTTCAAAGCAGAGGAAGGAAAAGATCATTTCCCCTTACTTCCCTCCAAAGAATCATGATATCTGGCAGCAAAAGGTGTCCTGAGAGTCACAGTGGCTCCAGTGGAGCACTCACTCAGATGTTCACTATGCATCTTCAGGCCAATGATGCAATTAACTTATTCCTGTATAATGAAAGTGTGGGTGAATCCAGGTCCTTAATTTAAATTTGGTTTGATCAAATACTAAAGGGCACTGAAGATGCAAGAGAACTTAGTTAATAGCAAGGAAATGATAATCTTGTTTGTAGTGGGATAAAGGTAAGCTGTGATGGAAAAAGCATAGTGCTGAATGTGGTGCTCATGTTGACATCAGCTGACATAATTTTCCTGCTTTAGCTAAGTTTGAAGAAAAAAAAGGTAGCTTTGATTCAGTGGGAGAAAAAGCTGGCACTAGCAACTACTTCCCAGACTCTGGAGATCCATCAACAGAGCCCTCAAATACTGTTTATTTTCAGACCAGTTTCATGACCTGGCCTGTTTTCATAGTTGGACCAAGAGGAATGAACTTATGGAATGATAAGTGGCATTAACATTTTGAAACCAAACAGTGTAATTTAGGCTGACTTGTATTTGAGTGGATTCCTCAGGTGGCTTGCTTTGAAGTCTGCAGTTAAAAATTTATCCTTTGCTGTATGCTCTGGCCATGAAGGGCATATAACACAGGCAGTTCTGAGCAAAACATGCTGAGGGTAAATGGTTTTTGAAGTCTGGTAGCATGGCAGCTGTGCAGGTTCTGTTTGGCAAGTAGCAGTTTGTGTAAGCATTGGGTTTTATGGCCCTGACTTTGTTACTGTTGCAGTTTTCAAGTCAGGTTAGCAGTGTAGAAGCAAGTAGAGACCAGGAGCTGTTCATCTTCTGGCTCAGTCCTTGAGGAGCTTGTAACTCTAGCAATTGTTTCTGTTTTTCATAACAGTGGGAACTTTATGAGCTATTTTTCCCTTTTCCTGTCCAAAGTAAATGTGCTGCATAAAAATGAAGCTGCGGGCTGTCTGGCAGGCACACATTTTAAACTTGGGGTGCCTTACATTGGAGGGGCTGTTTACAAAATGTACATTTCTCTTGAAAATTGATATTTCAGTGTTTTTACTTGTGCAGATTGATTTTACATTTCTTGCTTTGGACTGCCACATTTTTAAAGAGCCTCTGTATCAATAGACAAGGGTGACCATGAGAGTGCTCTTTAGTGGTCTTTCCAGGTGTGTACCCTGATCCATCAGTCTGACTTATTACTATATATGCATTCGGAGCAGTTTGTATAGTTCCAGTGTAGCTGAGGTGTTTTTTTTTTTTTAAAAAGAAAAAAATATATTTAAACTCTGGTTTGGTGTTTAAATTAATTCAGCAGATTCATGTGTGCAAACAAGATACTTTTCATTAAAAATGCTGAAGTAGGCTTCTCAGTAAGCTGATTGTCCTTTGCTGTGCATTGCAAAAAGAGAGCACACACTGTTTCAATACACAGAAAACAGAGAAAAAGTAGTAATGATAATGCTGATGAGTGCAAAGCCACCTCTTTGTACTCATTTTCCCTAATTATTAGACTTTCTGTATTGTCTGAAGTTTTCTATAGAGAATTGTCTTTGGAGGGTCTTCAGGTAAGTAAGTGTTACCAAAACAGCTGCCAATGTTGGTGGCATTTGATATTTGAAATCTTAAAAAAACACCATCAAAACCAACAAAACAAAGCAAGAAACACAGTTCTAACAAACTGGAGTAGATTGACAGAGCACTGCACCTCAGTGGTACACTTTTCCTGCAGGCAGCCTGGCATCAGTGTGTAGGACAGGGTAGTGTTTTGCACACCTGAACATAGTGTGAGACAACCAAAGTGGAAGTGTGGAGTGATTATGTAGCAAATGAAGTGAAAACTTCTAATCCCAAGGAGCTAATTGCTTACTTGCTGCATGTTTTAAATGTGCCCAGAGGCATGTGTATTCTGTGTTGCTAACACCTGCAACACTGCTGGCTGGTGATACAAACTCGTAACTCAAAGAAAACTTCCTTAAATGAGAAAATGCCTCTGACAACCCGTTTATTTCAGCCCAGGTTGTGAAAGAGAGAGTGTACGTGAGGGAGCACACACAGTCACAGCATGGAGTCAGTGGGCAGTCACTGCTGGTGGTGTCCCAAATCAGCTCAGAGAGAACTATTTACATAATGAGTTTGCAGTTGTTCTGAAGAGGGCTGACAATCTACCAAGGTTCAGTATAGTAGTGGGAATAGATGTTAGTGGTCAGTAGCATCCCAATTAGGATATTTGCCTGGGATGGAGTTAAGCACTGGTACAAGCCCTTGAACTAAGCCAGGTAGTACAGTCTTCTTCCTGAGTCCTCTGTGTCTCAGCTGAGTAACTGAGAGCTCTCACTTTGCTTCCAAATGTAAATATTTGGAGATGTCTTGCATTTTGTTCCTATCAACTAAATCACACCCACCCCCAGAAGACGAAAAAAGCCCTAGAACTCTTTTCCAGCCAGATCTGGTATGTAAGCAGTCAGAATGGTGATTTTTCTACATGCACAGCAGATTTAATTTTCCTTCATTTTCATTTTCCTTCACAAAATCTGCACAACAGATTTCATTTTCCTTAGACCCAAACCCCTTTTCTGTAAGTCATGCCAGTTTATATAAGATACTGATTTGGACCGCTTGAAACAATAGGAATAGGGGTTTGTATTGAATTAAAGGCTTTACTCTTAGCCAGATCCCAGTTCTTGGAGTTATGGGATTAATTATTTTATCTTACTTCATGATCAGATTCTGGTGGTGGGCTCAAGAGAGGTATTGTAATTTGCATGTATCTTAAAATCTCAAAATCCTGGAGGTAAACTAAAGTACTCCAATATATATTTTTAGCCTTGTGTATAAATACTCAGGCTGATATGGTCTTTGCATGCTTGGAAATGACAGTGTGCATTCTCTCTTTCAAATAACGGGTCATTTTCTTCTCTCTGAAATATAATTTTTTCTTTTATACTGAACATAATAATAATAGATGCCTCTTATAACTGTTTAAAGCATTGGCTGCAGTAATATTAATACTTATTATTGTATGCAGAAATGGTTAATTTCTGTGCTGTGCTACTGGAGATCCCTATTGTTTCACTAGGCATTATGTGTACTACATCAGTAAAGCTACAAATAGGACATATGATTATATTTGTTTAATCCAAATTGTTTAAATGCTTTTGATGTATAGTTTTTTTTTCTTTCATGTGCTTAGCATTAATAACATTGTTAAGCTTAGGAGAAAGAGCATATTTCATATTTGAAATCTCATTGAAAATCCTTACATTTACTAAGAGTGTAACAAGAATGGATGGCATTCATGGAATAAATGGATACTGCAACCAGTAGTATCAAGCAAGGCTGTCCTCAGGATGGAACCCACCTCTGATGATGTGTGGCACAGGAGAGCTCAGGGGAAATGAGAGGATGTGCCATTCTTCAGTGTATCACAGGCTGTGGTTCCTTTTTCAGCTTCAGGAGCAGCTGAGCACTGAGGTCTGTTGGGAGCATGTTTGTGTTGGTCACAGAAGCTGAAGCAGAGTCTACTTAAGGCAGTTTTGCCACTAGAAATAATACTGGTGCAGCTATTCTGTTTGATTTTGGGTCAGCTTAGAGAGTTCATGTTATTTCTGCTGAAGGAGACTGTTCTAACACTTGAGAAAAACACAGCATCAACCTCTCAGAATACATAGTATATGAACTGATAAAAGGGATAAGGATTCTCCTCTTAATAAACCCAGTCTATCCCAGATCTCATATGTTGAGATGGATGAAAACTCTGGTTGTTGTGTAGCCCACTACTGTGGTCTCAGATGGTTTAGTTGCTGCAGTTAAGCCTGTTACTGCATGCTGTCATGGTTATGACAGCCATGCACGTACTCTCAATCTATGGCAAAATTCAGAATGTTGCAGCAGAAATACACAGCAATGTGTTTACCTGAAGACTGACAAAATTTCAAATGGAATTTTACAGTTACATCCCTGCTTTTTAAGGTGTTCTGTCTGTATTTTGGCACCTTCAAAAAAGTACTCATGCTTTTCTGGCTCTAATTGCTTCTGGGTGAATTCATTAAAAAATACTGATATCTGCTGAAGTAAGAAATTCAGAAAATCTAAATGTGTATTTTGATGCATTTTAATGGAGTTTGCTAAATTCTGGAAGTTGGTTTTCTAGATATATAAAAAAAGCTCAGGACAGAGTGAGTATGTTAGATATGCGCTATGTTAGGATGTTTTCCAAGGCAATACCTTTGTACATAATTCATGTTTATTAGTGTCAGAACAGGAATGAAATACATCTCAGTTACACATCAATATTTTTTAAAGAATGCTTTTTAAATATTCTAAACAAGAAATAGTATCCTGAGGCATTTGGAAAACTTGGAGAGGTTGATTATAGAAGGACAGGAAATATTTTCCTCTTTATTTTAGTAACTTTAATACTGCTGTGAAAGCATGCTCATTCTTCCGTTCCCTGTTTACCTCTAGACTAAAGTTAGAAGTACTTCCACCCCCAATAAATGGAAATCACCATTGTAATAATCTGAAATGTGTATCTTTACATGAGCACGGGTTTATGCTAGATGGATTTTTTCCTGCTATGGGTGTGAATTCTGCCTCCCCTGTAGAGAATACCAGCTTTCCAATGTCCTGCAGGGGTTATCTTGAGCTACTGATCTTGAGCACATGGATTTCCAGCCTGGGAAATGAGCCAGGGTGCTAGGGGGTAGAAGTTGAAGTATTGTCTTTGGCAGTGCCATGGCTATATTAATTGCCATCAAACAGTTTTGATATCTAAGTTGCTGGTTTTTGAAGTGTCATCTTTTTGACAAAACTAATAGTTTTTTTTTGTACATACATTACTTAATACATATAAGTACAGTATAGCACAAGATGAGGCAACTTTAGTGCAAGGCTCTGAACTACACAGGATCATGTGGATGGTATTTATGCTCTCCTAGTGAAGGCATTGTATTAATAATTTTGCTATTGACGTCAAAGGGAATAGGATGTCACCCAAGATAACAACCATAATGAAGTCAGTCTTCTTAATGAAGATTAATTGTTGGGGCCTCATACTTCATCCATCCCTGTTCAGATAGCTTCCTCTGAGTGCTTCGATGGCACACAGCAAGTTTTGCGTGTGTTTGCATTTAGATGTCATTTCATTAATGTGAAAGACTTGTCATCTTTTGTAATAATAGCAGTCCCTTGGGAGCAGCTCTGTAATGCCAGAGAATCCTAGGCTTCAGTACTCTGTAGTGCCAGCTGGAAACCAGTGGGCTGCCTGTCATAGGCTGTGCTGGCTACAGAGGAGCATCTTGAAATAGGGTGGCAGAGAGAGTCAGGCTGTAGCACACTCATACCATCTAATTGTTTCCTAACTCTTCATTAATCTACAGGTGGTTATCTAGGATGGATTAGTGAAAGACTTGCCATGCAGTCCTTAACTGCAAGTAATGCTAAAATGTTATTTAACATAATTTATTTATCTCTTCTCCTTAACTTTGTGTGCAAAATCACTGAATTCTTTTACAGTGGAGACCCGTCTAAATGCTTATAGCTGGGTGTTGCTAGGGTAGGAGACAAACAAGTAGATGTAATTGGTTTTGATCTCAGTGTTTCAAATGGATTTGAGCAAAAGACTAATGAAAAGTAGACAGCTAATCTGATAATGGCATTTACCTAAATGAGTACAGACTAAAGTCATAAACAGTAACAATAATGCAGTAATATAAAAATTGATTTTTCCAGCTTGTGTTAAAATTTGTATTGTCTAAAATTGCTGCATGTGTGGGTTCTTAGTTTCCACCCTGTGCATGATCATAATTACTCACAAAGGCTTAAAATTCTGCAGAGTACAAGAGAGGTCAATCATTTTACCATAGATTTACATCTGCGTGCAGGATTCCTTGCAGTACTTGTCAACTGGTTTCCACATTGTACAAAGGAAAGAAGAATGAGGCTTCACTAAAAGATCTGTAAAGGACCGTGTATTGGAGGCTCAGAAGAAAGGGGTCAGGTTCACAAGAATAGCTTACATATGCGTAAGAGTAATTTAAGAACATAGAGTTACTTAAGTCAGGATGTACCACTTAATGTTTACTTTGGAGCCACTGAACATCCAAAATAAAATTAAAAAAAAAAATCTTGAAAGAATATTAGTAAAACTGCTGCCTGCATCTTATCAAAAATGTGCTTATGATTATGGACAGAAATTATGGGAAGAGTGGACAGAGTCTTCAAAGGCACAACGTGCAGTTAATCAGTCATCTGCTTTGCCGAGTCATGAGCTCTGGTATTTTAGTTACTTACCCGGTAAGTGAACTGCTTGGTTGAGTGGAGAAAAAATGTTAGATATTGATGGGAGGGCCAGGGAGAAAATGGAGCTGAAGCTGGAGAATAGTGAGAGAAAAGAAGCAACTGGCTGGTAGAAGAAACAAGAGAAGGGTCTGGTTAAGGTTTTGTAAAAATCAGTTTTGAAAGCACCTTTGCAGTTAGCTGTTTGCATCCTATCAGGCTGGTCATTTTACCCTGCCACCCCAGCTTGTTGGTGATGAAGGAGCTATTTGCACATCATATTCTGATCTTCAGTATAAATAATAGAGAAGAAGCTGTGTGTGTATGTATGTATGTCTGAACGCATATGGAGGGCATGAACTTTAAAAACCAAGTCACTCTGTGCTTAAAGATCATCTGTGCTTAAAGATCATCTGCTCTTAAGCTTCTTCAAGGACGTATGTAAGGCTGATGTTAAAGCTGAAGTAGGTTAAAATGTTCCTTCTCATCTGAGGAGAGAAACAGAAAGTATCCTCTGTGTCTGTCCTGTCCCTTCCCTTCCCTCCTTTGGTTGCCTCACAGAGTGGAGAATAGCTTAAGGCAGATGTGACTGATGTGATTGCACCAGCACTCATTCTCCAAGGAAGCTTGACTTTTCTGGACTCTCCCAAGCCTGGTTGATTTTGCATTAATTTACAGGCTGTATGTAAAATTGTACAGTGCTTTAGGAGGAAGATGAGACTTTTGATTTACCTTGTGTCTTGCAAAGCATAGGAGTCTGAATAGATTAAGTTGTCAAATTCTGTGTTTTGGCTCTTAGAAGACAGTGATAGTTATTTGCCAAATAAAACAGACTTTTCCATTCCTTGAGCCTCTCACTTCTTTAGCAGATTAGGAGATTGCACTGGCACTAACACATGATTTTCCAAAAATATTTTAATTAATTAGTCATGTGTTCCATTAGCATAGTAAAAACCTATGTTAATGTGACCTAGCAGAGATTTTATCAAACCCACCCCGTGTAGGAGAGGACTGCCTTTTTTTTTTTTAGTGAAGAGCAACTGGACAGAGTGATTATACTTTCTTTATTGCTGTGTGGTAACCTGTTGTGCTGTTGGAAGGTGCAGAGCTTGCATCCTACCACTTTTAGCCAAACAAATCTGACCCAGCAAGCTAAGGGAGGTAATGTGAGCTTGCAGACTGCCAGAACAAACAACCTGTTTGGAAGGAACAGCCCTTATAATCTTGTTGGGTGCTTTCTTCTTTCCCTTGTTTATAAACTCTTAACCTCCTATTAAAAAAAAATAATAAAAATATTAGATGGGATGCTTCCATATTAAGGTGAAATTAAGAAATCCTACCCAGTAAGCATGGGTACGATTCCTAGCCAGTGCTTAGTTGGCTGCTCTGCTCATATAAAGGAACATAGCTCTGTGCAAAGAGGTTTATTGGGATCCCCAAATCAGAATATGAATACAGGGTTGTACCACAGCTAGCAAGCAATGTCTGAGTTACACTGGTTTGGTGGGGCTAATGATTGACCTGGGCACTGCAGTGGTACAGCTCACAGAGTGCAGTTACAGAGCTGACTCAGAGATAAAGCTGAGAATGCACTTACATCCAGAGTTAGATTTGCCCTTGGTAATTTTTATCCCCAAAAAAGAGCAATAATTCATGTCTCCATGCAAAATTTTGTTAAGGGATGTTTATTTGACTTGTGATAATTCCTAAAAGCCCCATGCACCCTTTGTTTTTTGTGCTCTATGGAAAACAGGACATAGAATCATAGAAAGGTTAGGGTGGGAAAGGACCTTAAGATCATCTAGTTCCAATCTCCCTACCATGTCCTAAACAGGATAAATATTCCGTTAACTCAACATTTTCTAATGAGTATCCTTTTTGCTTCCCATTCGTGTTTCAAAATTGGATATTTCTGTTTGAAAATTTTTATGGTAGACATGTCAGTGATACTTTTGTTTATGAAAATAGTTATCTTGGAGAAATAGATAAGATAAACTACCCACAAAGTCTGCATAAATACCTATATTTCTTTCTCCACCATTTTGACTGTGGAACATTTTTTATATTGTATGTTATGATGATTGGAATGCATACTTCTGTGCTTGTAAAGTTTCTTTTGCATTATTAGAGTTGGAAAAAAATTGGTTTCTTAGTATACATTGTCTGGTTGTGGATTCTGTTCTCCATCATTTTTATCTATAAATGACAACAGCTTTTTAAAAAATGTAAATGTTTACTAAAAATTTTGCAAATAAGGTTTATATGATTCTTGCTGCTTTGATTTTGTTTGAGTTAAACTAATCAGCTCAACTTGTAGTTTCTGTACAAACCTTTAGTTTGAGCTTGCTAAATCTAGTTAATCAACAATGAGGCACTAGAAGAGCAAAAAGAGGTAAAGAGGCAAAAAACAAAAGGAACAAATTCCTGTAGTTAATACTGGGCTAGTGCAGAAGTTTGCATGTGTGGCCCATGTAGATATAAATATCAAAGATATTGAGCATAGTATGTGCACTGAGTGTACAGATGTGCAGTTGTTCACATTGAAGTAACAGCTTTATCTGTTATGGTTGCCTAATGACTTACAAAAAACTTCCTTGATGAGCTCAAACATACTTCATGTATCATAAGAAACCTTTTTAATGTGGAATTCCTTTGATTTATGTTACTAGATGGTGCTGCATATTTATGAATGCTTTTTGTTTTGTATGCATATGTGAATATACACACGCAGTCATAGATATGCATATATCCATGTATGTATACACAAATGTGTATAGAGGTTGTATGTGTGTGCTTGTATGTGTGCATACACATATATGTAAAATATATGTAAATGTGCAAAGATGTTTATGTACAATAGGATGTATAGCTGATAAATTAAATTTTACTGATTTTAGTAATAAGGAGCTTCAGACATCTTTTAAAGTCAATGGATGCCCTTTACAGATGTTTGTGCAGAACAACTGAACTGTAGGTGAATGGTGAAAAAAAGAGCATGCAGTCAAGGTGCAGATATTGAAGTTTAAAACTAAAAATGAGAACTTGAGAGTGAAGCTAGTTACTTCTAGAAGTAAGTCTGTCATGTTGTGAAGAAGGACATGTTGGTGGATTTGTCTTTACAGCTCAGCTGATATACGTCAGAGTTGTTCCATTATCTACAGGCTCACCAGGTTATACCTACTGACAAGTTTTTTGTTTATTTTTTAGCACAGTTAGAATGAAAAACAAATTCTTCTTTCTTTCTCTGTAGTGCTAAAATGTGTTCTTTGATGCTCTGACTAATTCTGAAAGTCTTGAAGTTAATTACCACCCTCCAAGCTTGTCTGTGTGCTTGCATTTCTCTTTGATGATTACTTCACTCACCCAAGGTAATACTAGCTAAGAGTGTGGCTTTTTGTATATGTTGTCAAAGGTGGGAGATAGAACAGCTAGAGCTTTTGATTTGCTTTCCAAGCATAATTGGTACTTTATAGAGATGTACCATATCTCATGTTGTTTTCCTGTATAAATTTTAACATGTACGTTGTTATTAGGCTTTTCAAGAACATGAAATAGCTTGTCTTTTCATTAGTCTTGTTCTAAACACTGTGTAATCATAAGGAGGGGATGGATAAGGAGATGAGATATGTCAGAAAAGAGAAGGCGGTCTGCCCATGTACTCTCTGAGTAAGTTTTTGTAGAGTGGGATTAGCAAACTGAGGGAGATAAGGTGTGGATTGTCCGTGGACCTGAACAATGGAGGTCTGCATGTCTGACTGTGTGGGGAAAGGAGTGATGACTGAGTACTGTACAAAGAATGCAAACTGGGAAAAGTAGACAAGGTTTTGTTTTGTTTTGTTTTTTCTTGCTTTGTGCTTTTGGTTACTGGAATCCTAATGTTTTTGCAACAATACTTGGTTAAATGGTTTCAGACAAAATTGACTTTTTCTTTTGCATGTCCATACTCCTTTAAAGGACTTATGCTTTTAAGAAAACAAAAATTTCGAAGGTTAGAGATGTCCAAGAAAATGGTCTTTAAGAAAAAAGGACCTGTGTTGCTTTTCGTAGCAGTGAAAGAGATGGTTCTGTTTATTAAACTGTGCATACCATATGATGCATTATATTTTTCCATTTGATTTCCTGTAGGGTGATTTCACTTGGAACAGCATGTCAGGGCGCAGTGTTCGGCTGAAGTCAGTTCCCGTTCAAAGCCTCTCAGAGCTGGAGCGTGCTCGGCTGCAGGAAGTGGCTTTTTATCAGTTGCAGCAGGACTGTGACCTGGGCTGTCAGATTACTATCCCCAAAGGTAAGGGCTTGATAAACCATCTCTGTTTAGATTGCTAAGCCACTGACTTCGTATCACAGCAGTAAAAGGAAAAATACACTAGCTTGTTTATTCCACAGGCAATGTCTCCTATTTCATTCTGGCTTAAACGTGGTAACTAAGTAAAAATGACTGGTAAAGTTGTTTGTATTCTGTGTCCAATTCAGGCCACCTGGGGTGGGATCATCTGATCATGGACAGATGTCTACAGGGTAGATAATCTAAATCAGACCTGTTCATGCTAGCATGTCTTGATATTCAGTTGAGAGAGCTTTTTTTAAGCTTCCTGACATCCAAAAGCAGCGTCAACACAGCTTGGGTAGATCATGCCTTAGAAGTGGCTTTTTCACTTTATTGTCTCTGGAGGAAACCAAGTATCACTAGTTCAGACAGACAGTGAAGACATCTGCATAAAATAAGAGGAATCCTACCAAAGTTTCCTAAAGACAGCGGTGCTGAAAGCAAGTTTATTTTCAGCATAAAACATTGAACTCCTAAGGGACAGGAGTTTAATTGAGACAGAGAAGCTCAGTTATCAGAATCCTGATGCAGGAAACATGCACACTGTAGATCTGTACTTAGGTTTCTGTGGAAGAGAGCTAAACCTCACTAAAGGCAATGTGGAAGGTTCCAGAGTGTCCTGTAGGCTGGAGATCAAGCTGTTGTGCAATCTACAAATCTGTGTTTCCTGTTGTTTCTTTCCAGTTGTATACTTATTTAAGGAATAACAAGAAACCACTGAATTTGTACCTTTGGCTATGAGCAGAGGTACCATGTGGTACCACATACACAGTGATTCCACTTGAACAGTTGTTTTTAATCAGTCAAAGTTAAACACAAAAAAGTTGTCCAGTCTGTGAAAATAGTTGTATGGAAAAGAGCAGATGTGAAAGACATCAGCTTGCACATCCAGCAGCATTTTATGATCTCCGGAAAACTCCTACCAAAACCAGTGAAATCAAACTTACCAGTTACATCATCAGTTTGTCACGAGGTGGATACTATCAATGTCTTCAAGCCCCACCACAGCTCCCCTGATCCCTCAAAAAATGTTTCATCAACATGAAAACAATTATACAGGACATTCATGGGAGGTAGTGAATCACTAAGGGCACCACGATATTTTCTGGCAGTCTGAACTGCTTACTAGCAGTTCCAGTAGGAGATGAATATACCTATATGGAGGTAATACCATAACACAATAAAGTATACATATGCATATAGAATCATAGAATAGTTTGGGTTCAGAGGGACCTTTAAAAGTCATCTAGTCCAACTCCCCTGCAATGAGCAGCACCATCTTCAACTGGATCAGGATGCTCAGAGCCCCATCCAAGATATTTCCAGGGATGGGGCATTCACAGCTTCTCTGAGCAACCTGTTCCAGTGTTTCACCATCCTCATTGTAAAAGATTTCTTCCTAGTTTAAATCTTGTCTCTTTTAGTTTAAAGCCGTTACCCCTCATCCTCTTGCAACAGGCCCTGCTTAAAAAGTCTTTTCCCATATTTTTTATAAGCCTCCTTTAAGTACTGAAAGGCCACAATGAAGCCCTCCTAGAACCTTTTCTTCTTCAGGCTGATCAACCACAACTCTCCCAGCCTTTCCTCATCAGAGGTGTTCCAGCCCTCTGATATTCATGGCCCTCCCCTGGACCTGTTTCAAAAGGTCCGTGTCTGGCTTGTACTGGGGACCCCAGCGCTGAATGCAGTACTCCAGGTGGGGATCTCATAAGAGCAGAGTAGAGGGGCAGGATCACTTCCTTCGACCTACTGGCCATGCTCCTTTTGATGCAGCTCAGCATATGATGGGCGTTCTGGGCTGTGAGGTCACATTGCTGGCTTACGTTCAGCTTTTCGTCTATCAGTATCCACTAGTCCTTCTCCATACGGCTGCGTTCAATCCCTTTATCCCCCTGCCTGTATTGATACCAGGGTGCCCGACCGAGTTTCAGGACCTTGCGCTTGGCCTTATTGAACCTCATGAGGTTCACTCGGGCCCACTTCTTGAGCTTATCGAGGTCTCTCTGGACCTCTGTCTATCTTGAGGTGTGCTTTTCAGCTCCCTTCTACTTCAGAGAATGCCACATGAAAATATTGAGGAGCAGAAGTCAGTGGGATAATCCATGTATTAGAAAATACAGAAAACTCTTTGGGATTCTTTATGGTTCTTTTGACAGTTTTTCAAAACTTGCAAGTGAATGACATTAGAACATGCTCGTGCCTGCTGGGCATTTGCTTCCTGCAGGAATTTGAGTAATTACATTTACTGGCATAGATATTGTGGAAAGTAAAAATTAATTGTTGGGTAATAAGTGTTTGTGCAAACGTGCTTGCTGGAAGTTAAGTTAGAGTACAGAAGCATCTCCCTTATCTTTACAATCACAATCATGCCATTATTGTTTGCTTCTTCATAAATGCTTCAGTCCTCCCATGCTTAGAAGCCTGCTTTGTCTCAGCAAGTGCACTTGGTTAGCACTTTAGGACAGAGCTGGCTATTCCCACAGTTGTAGAGGAATGCATAGAATGTAGTGTCCCATATATAATCCTTCTTCTCCACTATACTGTAGCCATTACCTTTAATGAAGTGCATTACTAGCATTTGTTAGTTAAATGTCCTATGGTCACAGAGAGGGGACCACCTCCCACAGGAATTTATTTAACCAGCATGTCATTTAAGATATACTACAATTGCACCGCAGTAGGCAATTAGAAGGAATGCGAATTGATCAAGAGTTAGTATTTTTAGATATGACAGAGTTAATTCAGATTTGTTTCTTGTTCTCTTGTTTTTTTTACCTCATACCTGTCTTTCAGATTCTGTAATCAACATATTTTTTTCAGCTCCCATGTTACTCTCTCATATGCCACCAGCAACTAGACCAAGAATTGTTTATGCTCTCTCTGGGTTATTATGTTAAGTTGCAAAAGGCTATCATTTCCAAGCAGAGCGTTACACAGTTTCTCTATCAATGCCATTATTCTGTGGAAGGTTTTTATTTTGCTGTCTGACATTCTGAATGGCACAACTGTACAATTCTGGTGACAGTTCTTTATAGCTGCTGTTTAGAGTAGACTGTGGTTTTCTCGTTTCAGGGAAATCAGCCATCTTCTTGTAGTAGGAAAAAACCCCTATGCTGAAATTCGCCTTAGGTGTGCTTTTGTTTTGATGACTTTCTAATTTTGTGTGACCGTGCATGTAACTATCGAGAAAGATGAACCTCTTGCTTATGTCTTTGCAAAATATGGTAAATTGGGTAAAGTTCAAGTAAAACAGTTTGGAGCAGAAGAGGACTTCTTTTCTTCTGCTCATAGCTCCAGGTATCTCTTGAAAAGAGGTGACATCAGATGAGGTTTTGCCAGATCAGTTTCCTAAACACATCATGGTTATAACTCTCCTCCTTCATGGTCCTGTCCCACTTTACTAAGCCTGTGTTGTGAAAATTAAGGAATTATCTATCAGAGGGAATGTAGGCACCACCAGTGTTCAGACAAGTAGACATGCTGTAGCAGAATTGTTACAAAAGACTTTGACCATCCCATTAAAGCCCTTGAAAGTATTATTTGAAATTGGTTTAGCCTATGACTGAGCTCTTCAGACTGTAAACTGGGCAGAGAGGTTTAGATTGGATATAAGGAAGAAATTCTTTCCTGTTAGAGTGGTGAGGCACTGGAATGGGTTTCCCAGGAAGGTTGTGAGTGCTCCATCCCTGGTGGTGTTCAAGGCCAGGTTGGATGAAGCCTTGGGTGGCACAGTTTAGTGTGAGGTGTCCCTGCCTATGGCAGGGGGCTTGGAACTAAATGATCTTAAGGTCCTTTCCAACCCTAACTATTCTATAATTCTATGATCTGTGCATTTTTCAGGCCCAGTTCTCTACAGTGCTGTGTGTCCTGGGGCTACCGCATGGCACAGGGCCAGCTCTTCCTCACCTCTGTGAAAGAGGCCTCTCTGCTGTCATAACAGTGGTGTGGTATTCACTGGTCTGCCAAGTCCAGCTATCTTTGTTGGATATAGCTATCCTATTGGTTGGATGAAATCCTGATTTTTCATCTGTGTTTTGACCTCTCCCGATATTGATGTTCATGACAGCTACTGCACTTCTGAGGACCTTTTGTTGATCTCAGTAGTGCAGAAGTGTAGGAGCATATGTTTGTTTACCTGTACAATGACAACCAGAAATGTGGCCAATATGTCTAGTAACTCAGATAGAAATGGCATCTTTGCTTCTGATCTTCCTGACAGCAAGTCTTTGACTTCCAATCTTCCGCTGTGTAAAGAAATAGCCTCTTTCAAATCATGTGTCAATGATGTTTTATGGTTTATGGATTTTCTTATTTGTCATCACTTTTTTCCTTATGACAGCGCAAGTGGGACATATTTTCTTAATAGTGTCAACAAAGAATAATGGAAGGGAGTTGATGTTTTCACATGAATAAATCTCTTAGAGTTGCAGAAGTTGGTCAGTTGTATTTGTCACTGGTAATGCTGTCCTATGCTGTGTCACACAGGTAAGGTTTCTGCACAATAAGTGTCTTGGTATGCTTAGGTAAATTGCATTATTACTGCAATAACAATCCAGCTGCCTGTGTAGTCCTGGGATACAAAAGAAGCAGGTATGTGTCTGTGAAGCAAAATAGAAAACTCATGTGCTGTTATCACACCATGTGTAATCTCCAAAGCTCTGAGGAAGGGTTGTGGATAGCAGAAGACTTGAGCATGTAGAAGTCTTGTGAGCTAGGAATTTTCCTCAAGGAATTTCCATCCTTCCTCTTGCCTCTTTGATAGCCAGATACTGATGAGGTTCTTGATAAAAGAGAAACACTGATGCCTGAATTCAGGTCTGGGAAAACAGTTTAGTAAGTGCTGTTGACTATTCAAAAGTGTATATGATATTCTTCTGTTGAATTTCTTTAAAAAGTTATAGACAAACCTGGGGGTATTTCTAGAGAAGTGCAAGAAAACAGCTGTATTGCCACTTATATCTGTTTAATACTGCTTTTACTTATATAAAGCAGAGGTTTCACAATAGTGCTTGCTACCACAGCAGTGCCCAAATGGCTTTTGTTAAGAAAACATTCCACTTATTCTTGTCCAACCCTATCTGCTAGGGCTGGGAGAGGGCATCAGTAGGAGCTACTTTGGAAGAAGGAGTGAAGACATTGGTTTAGTGCGGAAGAAAGGAATCTTAATAGGTGATGGGGAAGTAGATAAGAAGATTTTCTTCCTTTACACAAAACCACTGTAACCTATTCTAAGGCTTTACGTCTGCATTATAAAAATGATGCTGCATATTGCCACTTGTAATTATTTATTTTGCCTTTTGTGGGTAGGTCATAATTTGTTACTGATTCATATGCTGCCTCCCACTTCGGGAGCACAGGCTGCCTGCCTCACAGTCTCAGCTTCTGTAGGAAGAAGAAACCAGTAGGTGGGTAATCATCCTGGTAGGTACCAGTCTTTATCACACAGCGTTTATGCAATAGTAGAAGCATAGCAACTGAGAGCACACAGACCAAACTTTTTCTCTCCCCAACTTTTTGCCCGACGACAATGATGCATCTGAAAATTAACAGGCTAAATTAGAAAGGTGTTAAAAAGGCATGTTCATTCCCATTACCCACACAGTACAACTTGGACTCAAAACTGACTCCAGACATTGAAGAGAGAGAACAGGCACACAGAGCACATATCTGCTTGTGTGTTAGCTTTGTTTTGATTTGTTTTGACAAGCTTGGGGCAGCCTATAATTATTCATAAAGACATAAAACAAAAGTTGTGAAGCCTTTTAATATATATCAGCCGGGAGACTACTGTTTTACAGCTGCAGCTAAATATTGCAGCTACGTGCTTGAAATTACCTGCTGGAAAGAAGTACCTTTCATAGGCTGCTGATGATAAAAAATAAAAGGAGAAGCACGATTATTTTTTTCTGCTGAAAGGTTGTCATTGCAGCAGTTACAACTAGGACAAGTATCTGTGTTTTTATTGCACTCATACATTATAGCTCCACCTATGAGTCAAGGCTCTGTTTTGACGTAGGCAACTGCGCAGTGGTTTTGGCCACCAGAACTTATTCTCAGCACAAATCAGGGGCAAGGGAACAGTGAATGAGACCCAGCATGTGTGTGGATGGGTTAACCACTGAGGATTTTAGAGAGTTGCACCCTGCCCCACTGATTTGCAGATTTAAATGACCCCTGAATCCTATAATAAGAATATGGACTCAAAGAGTGGATCATTTTATACCTGTGTTTAATCTTAGTTTAGCAGATCTATCAGTTTAAGGTAGCATTAGCAGATCTTCAGCTTAACATTGCAGAACTGATGAGCCCTCTTGATGTCCTAATGTTCATCCTTGAGTGGATGACATATTCAAAGTGACTTTTGAAGATGAGGAAGGTAAAGATACTGAAAGGACTTGAAGGACCAGAAATCAGAATGGGTTCTTGTGCAGAAGGCAATTGTAGGATTAGTCAGTTATAAAGCATTAAGTACAGGAAAACTACCTAGAAAAAGGTGTTCCCTTATATTCCCTAAAAAGGGAAAGAAAGTTTATGCTGAATTCTTCTACCTATTAAAGTTCATAAAAATTAATTTAGTGTGGATACAGTAGAATTTGAGTAAGCAAGGGGAATATATTGTCTAGGTTTTAGGTACTTTAGGTATTGCTTTTGTTTTAGATCTAACCCTTCCCTGAATCTCACTGTTTTCCTTATTAAACATTTTGTTCTAACCTCCTAAATTATTTCAGAATTTTAGCTGAACAACACGAGATCTTTTGTTCGTGTGTGCACTAAGTCAGATTTCAAAGGCCTGGGCTCACTCAGTTTATAAGTTCTACTGGGCAAGAACCCTAGAAGTATCTTTATTTTTCATATGTCATTCTTTTTTTATAATTAATAATAATGAATCCCAGTACTAACCGTCTTTCAGTAAAGTATTACAAGGATACTATCAAACTTCAGTTTGCATAGGAAGACTATTAACGAAAGAGCTCAGTTCACTATTTTCAAGTTGACATGGTGAAATACCTTTGTTCCAGTCTCATCTTCAAAATACAAGACTGATGTAGCTAAGATTGAATATTGAGGTTATGTGTTGCCTGGGACTGTTAACAGATCAGATGCAACAGACTGCGGTACATGTGCTGGGTTGGGGCAAGGTCAGGGCATTCATCTCTTCTGAATTATCTCACTTTTGTTGGCTTGGGTCACAGTCATGTTGATGTAGTGTTTTGGTTTTAACATGTACTACATACAGAAGTATATTTTTGCCTTTGTACAAGTGTTGCATACATTTACTCTGTGAAGGGGGCCTATAGGGATGCTGGGGAGGGGCTCTTCATTAGGGACTGCAGTGACAGGACAAGGGGTAATGGGTTCAAACTTAAACAGGAGAGGTTTAGATTGGATCTAAGGAAGAAATTCTTTCCTGTTAGGGTGGTGAGGCACTGGAATGGGTTGCCCAGGGAGGTTGTGAGTGCTCCATCCCTGGTGGTGTTCAAGGCCAGGTTGGATGAAGCCTTGGGTGGCATAGTTTAGTGTGAGGTGTCCCTGCTTGTGGCAGGGGGCTTGGAACTAGATGGTCTTAAGGTCCTTTCCAACCCTAACTATTCTATGATTCTATTTTAATATTTCTCAAATATTTGGAATGAAAAGCCAAAGCTGAAACAGAATTTGTCTTTATTTACCAGAACTGACAATTAACATGTTACCCAGCTATTTTAGCAAGTGTACCAAGTGTAATAAAAGAGATAAACTGGTTTTACTAAGAAGTTTGTTTACTGTGTTGATGCCACCTGTGACAAGAATGTATATCCACACAGTTTCTTATTGTTAAGAGCAACTAGGTCATACACAGTAGTTTCAGTAATTATAGCAAATGTTCCTGGTTTTGGGGGATTTTTTTTTTTTTTTTAGACTTNGTTGATGCCACCTGTGACAAGAATGTATATCCACACAGTTTCTTATTGTTAAGAGCAACTAGGTCATACACAGTAGTTTCAGTAATTATAGCAAATGTTCCTGGTTTTGGGGGATTTTTTTTTTTTTTTTTAGACTTACTGGGACATCTGGAGCGAGAGAAGGTAATCCTGCATTTTACTGCCGAGTCTTTTTCTCAGTTTGTTCAATTATTTGTAATGAATATAATCTAAGGTTGGGTTCAGAAACTTTAATGTAGTCCTAGTCATTAAAGAGAAGATACTGCTTAATGCTGTTTGAACATGTGCTGTTGTACATATTGCATGCAAGTTTTGTAGCCACTTCTACCTGGTGCGTGATGCTGTGCTTCTGTTCACATGAAATGAGCGTTACTCTCCTGTGCAACTTACTTTAGTAAGGTGAATTTGAAGGAGTAGGGCTGGATAAGTGTGTGATTAAAGACTGAGTGCTAAGACAACCTCATCTCTGAAATGGGAGAAACATGCATAGTTGGGCTTTCTGAATTTTTATTGTTCATTGGTGCACTTTGCCACCAATATATTCCAGTTAAGCTTTGAATAAAAATGGGAATTCAGAATTATGCGCTCTGTGCTTGTTGCCTATTTTGGCAGAGAACAGTTTTTTGGATGTGTATTTGCTTGCATTACTCATTATTGTATTTCATTACCCATTTTCCTTAACACTGAGGGTGACTATGATTTTTATCTGGACTTGCATTTTTGTGGTGGCTCCAAACTGCTCATTGTTTTTAATCATTGACCATGTTATACACTTCACAGGCTGTTGTAACAGAAACCATCTAAGTAAACTGTAGCCTATACTTTGTGGAGCTATGGGATTACAGATTGAATGCTTTTGAGCTGGCATTGGTATGTCTTTTAAGTTAAAAGGCTTATTATTGCCCCTCTTAACGCCAACCTCTGCCAATTCTTTTCTCATATAAATGCTGTGTCTAATATGATTTTCTTTCAGTATGGCAGTGTTCATGAAGATTACATTAAAGACAAACAAGACTGTGAGCTAAATTCTGTTCCTTTACACTATGTTAGTAAATCTTGGATACACTGTACCAGGCTTGTTGTATCAGACTTGGTCAGTCTGTATATATATATATATATATATATCTATATATATACTATATAGATATATAGACTATATAGGTAGATATATAGACTATATAGATATACAGACTTGGTCAGAAAACTGTATATCTTGCTGATTGTTAGATGGCAGCTTCCCCTCCACCCCTCCAATTCAAATTTTCCATGGAAATACGGATTTTTCTGAGAATTTTTTTCATCCTGGGAAAATAAAAGCAAAACCAAAACCCACAATTGACTAAATATTTTAAGCTAGGAGAAGTCACAGATGCTGCAGTGTAGGAGTTAGAAGAACGTGCAGCCTTGCACTCTGCTACACAAGAGTTTGTCAAAGAGAAGGTGACACGAGCTTTTCCAGGGAGATAAGGAAGCCAAAAATATGAGTAATTTTTTTTCCTCATAGTAAGAAAAATTACAGAAATTTCTTTAAATTTTTTTTTCAATTGATTTTTTTTCAACGTTGAGACAAGAACAAAATGGAAATACATGAAGTTTGCAAGAATGTAATTTTTCTAATGGTAGAAAAAGGGAAATAATTTATTATCTAGAAAAAGTTAGTGATGTGTTCCTTTTTAAATTCTGCTATGAGACTTAGGTTAATGCTCAGCAAATTGATTTCTAGGTTTTTGTTGTATCTCATAGCAGGCTTTACATGTCTGTTTACATCAAGAATACTTTATTGAGCATATCCTATCAGAGACAAGCTAATAGTTTTAAAAGCAGGTGTTTTTACTTACTCAAAACTCACCACAAATTTTGTCTTTTTAATAATTACTTGAGTTTTGATGAATAGCTAGGAGTTTTGAGAAGCACAATGAATTTTCTTCAGTGATATAAGAATAGAAAACAGAAGTAGAAAATGCAAGGCTTTGTAGTGAAATCAATGGCACTGTTAACGTGAACTTGGAAAAAACTGTACAACGCAACACCTTTAAAAGAAAGATTCATGTAACTGCCAAGAATCAACCTGTTGTGTAGGTGTGTTTTGTGAAGACAGAGGAAGGAAGAGGGGACAAGGATGGATGTTGAAGGAATGATTTGCTGTGGAGCTCACTGGGCAGGTTTCAGTAGGTATCACAATGAAGGGAAGAGATCTTGCTGAAACTCCAAAGATAAATAGAAAAATATTATGATTCATATTTCTGTATACAAATGTCATGAGACATGCTTACTGAAGATGGCATCATAGAATCAGAGTCTTCATTTTTATTGCAGTTGATTATTTAGATGCTGACTTGTGAGTTTAAGGTACTGCTCTTGTAAATCCAGATGCAGAGACTACTGCCTGCATTCATTTTGTGTGAAGTCCCATTGAGCTTAGAAATTACTTCTGAGACATTAAGAGAAATCCTAGCTAATGTAATTTCCTCAATAGTACCCTTGAAATAGTTGACAGTAAGTACATATAAATACATTCACTATTTTGTTTGTATTAGTGTGCCATGTGGAAATCTCAGCATCCATTTTGAAATGTTACTCATGAGCATTTGCCGCATTGAAAAGCTCAGACACACAGCCTGAGAGAACCAGTGTTAGGAAGCAAAATGCATATACAGAGGTTCTGAAGCACTATGTTTTGCAACATAGGTGTGCTTGATTCTTTTTGTTTGTTTTCTAAATCTGTATGAGAACAGTAGCATAACAGAGGTATTCTGATTGTACTCTGCCAAATCTGTCTTTAGCACTTGATGCACTACCAGCTTTTTGTTTCTGAAAAGTAAACCAGGCTGACCTGTGCTTTGCAAATAATCAACGTAAGCATGTGGTGATTCTATAGTGACTTAAGATTTTGTGCTTTATTACAATTCAAAGCCAAAGAATAAATACCAATAACCATATTTCATGTACAAAGGTTTTGAACCTTTATTAAACCCTGGCAGTTCTCAAGGCCAGGTTGGATGAAGCCTTGGGTGGCATGGCTTAGTGTGAGGTGTCCCTGCTTATGGCAGGGGGGTTGGAACTAGATGATCTTAAGGTCCTTTCCAACCCTAACTATTCTATGATTCTATGATTAATACTACTGACTTAGCAGCCTATTAATTTCCGTGTTCTACTTGACAGAGCTTCGCTTCAACATCTGTATTATTCTGGTATACGTCTTTTAAAAATTTCAGTTGAAAGTCAGATTTATTTCTGTTTCTTACGTGTATTGCTCCTTTCAAAAATACATTAGGGAAGTATGTCTGACGAGGGTTTCTTCTTGCCTTAAGTAGAAGAGGGAGTGCATTGGCCTGGGGTAGGACTAGAAAGCAGCTCCTTCCCGGCTCTTCCTGCAGGGTTGTCTGTGCTGACAGCCCCCTCCCTCTGGCTGTGGCTTCTGCAGACATGACCTTGCTCCAGAGTCTGAATCCTATATACCCTGTCTACTAACATTTGGTTCTCATCCTTCAGCTATGTTCCACTGCACTTGCCTACTGGTTAACTCAAGTCCCTCACAACAAAGAATCGTGGAAAAGTATATTTGAAAACACCAAAGTAGTTATTTTCTTTCAAGTTATGTACTTATATAATTCTCCTTATATACAAGGAGACTCACCTTGTATACACTCAAGAAGATATAGTCAAGTGGAGCTGTAATGTATTTTCTTATGATTCCTCTATCCACAGGAGTTGAGTAATTTTTGGTATCTGAATTAGAGCATTGCCTAAAGTAAGCTTGAATTTTTTTTTTCTTTTTTTGTGAAGGGTTTGTAGCTATCTTCTTACGGCTATAGTCTCTATCCTGCTGCTTTCCAACACATTTTTTGTTCAGCAAGGTGGGACATGACTCTCTCTGATAGAAATAGGCCTTGAGAATAAGCTTGAATAGAAATAGTGCATTTTTCACTCTAACAGATTTGATTCTAGGTTGAAGCTACACTTTTTAGATGTCTTTCCTTAAAAGACAGGAGAGTTTACTGGTAATGTGCTCAGCTGGTATAAATTAGTCTACCGTCTCTGCTTTCAGAATTGATGTGCATCATCAAAAATCTATTAATACCTGGCAAACTATGTATTGTATCAGAATTACAAAAGGTTATTATGAAGTGTTATTTGATTAATAAAACTCAGGTATTTTGAAGCAGGTGAGGTTTCCAACAGTTTTGCCTTTTGGTCAAGTTCCACGGCAACTTTTGAGTATTTCCTAGATAAATAATTTCATTCATATACCAGAATGACTGAATTCTTACTGTTGTACAGTAAAGAGGTAGTGAGTAATGCAGGATTTAAACTTTCAGCAGCTGCACCACTTAAACCTGCACATTTCAATTTTGTAATCCCTCCATCCTTCATTTTAACAATCAGTAATGGCTTAGTCCAGAGGGATAGAAGCCTATATCTGAAGAAGATGCATTAACCCCAGGTTATCAAAGAGGGATGAGGAAGAAGAGGATGAAAAGTTCTTTACTGTGAGGGTGGTGAGGTGCTGGAACAGGCTATCCAAAGAAGTGAAAATGCTCCATCCTTGGCAGTGTTCAAGGCCAGGTTAGATAGAGCATTGGTTGACATGTTCTAGGGTGAGGTATCCCTCACTCTCGATTTTATGGTCTAGAATGAGGCATCCCTGCCTATGGCACGGGATTTGGAACTAGATGATCTTAAGGTCCTTTCCAACCCAAAACATTCCATGATCCTGTGAAAAGCATGCTTTGGTCTGATGGCTGTGAGTTTCCTCAAGTGGTGGTATTGAGTGGTGGGTATATCAAGGGCAGGCTGGATGGAGCTTTGAGCAACCTGGTCTAGTGGAAAGTGTTCCTGCCTATAGCAAGGGGGGTTGGAACTAGGTGATCCTTAAGGTCCCTTTCAGCCAAAGCCATTCTATGACTGTATATGTTGTATTGCAGAGAACATAATTTCCTGTGCAGTCAGCTTTCCCCACACCTCACCCATTTTATCACTGTTTCCCTTAAAAGGGTTTCCAACCTAGTATTCTATGACTGTTTGGTCAAAATGGCCAAGGCTCAGCCATTCTGTTTGCATATTGCTTTCTTTGCCAAAATCCATAGCTCCTGGTTCTCTGGTTTAAATTGTTTACTCTCCATCTGTGCTGCAGCTGGCAGTGCTTTGGAAGTTACTGTATGAGGACAGGGCATTTCAACAAGCTAATCTAAATAAATGTTCCAAGATGGACATTTATAGTCATAGAAATGGCCAAGTAAAACCAGAACCACCCTCAGGAGAATAGCTCCAAATGTGCATTCAGAAGCAAATTTGCTTTGTATAGTGACCCAAAGAAGCAACTTTAACCACAAACACTGCACTACTGTAAATGAATGAAGCACAGTCTTGTCTTTACTGTGCTCTGTCAACAGAATTCAACAATGTTTTCTGATTGAAGAATCTCTATTACTTGCAGTATTACTTGCACAGGCGAGAAAGACTGTTCCTTCACAGAATCACAGAATCACCAGGTTGGAAGGGACCTCTAAGATCATCAAGTCCAACCCATGCCCTACACCTCCACTAAACCATGTCATCAAGTGCCATATCCAGTCTCTTTTTAAACACATCCAGGGATGGTGACTCCGCCACCTCTGTGGGCAGACTGTTCCAATATTTTATTCTTTCCATGAAAAACTTCTTCCTAATATCCAACCTGGACCTTCCTTGGCGCAGTTTGAGACTGTGTCCTCTCGTTCTGTCTGTTGCTGCCTGGTGAAAGAGACCAACCCCCACCTGTCTACAACCTCCTTTCAAGAAGTTGTAGAGAGTGATAAGGTCACCTCTGAG
>NDXB01012945.1:41839-86247 GCA_002631895.1 Agapornis roseicollis | reverse complement strand
CTGACATGGACAGTGGGATTGAGTGCGCCCTCAGCAAGTTTGCCGATGACACCAAGCTGTGTGGTTCTGTGGATACGCTGGAGGGAAGGAATGGCATCCAGAGGGACCTTGACACGCTTGTGAGGTGGGCTGATGCCAACCTCATGAAGTTTAACCATGCCAAGTGCAAGGTCCTACACCTGGGTCGGAGCAATCCCAGGCACAGCTACAGGTTGGACAGAGAAGAGATTCAGAGCAGCCCTGAGGAGAAGGACTTGGGGGTGGTGGTCGATGAGAAAATGAACGTGAGCCGGCTTCAGTGTGCACTTGCAGCCCAGAAAGCAACCGTATCCTGGGCTGCATCAAAAGGAGCGTGACCAGCAGGTCGAGGGAGGTGATCCTGCCCCTCTGCTCTGCTCTCGTGAGACCTCACCTGGAGTATTGTGTGCAGTTCTGGTGTCCTCAACATCAAAAGGACATGGAGCTGTTGGAACAAGTCCAGAGGAGGGCCACGAGGATGGCCAGGGGACTGGAGCATCTCTCATGCTGAGACAGGCTGGGAAAGTTGGGGCTGTTCAGCCTGGAGAAGAGAAGGCTGCATGGAGACCTCCTAGCAGCCTTCCAGTATCTGAAGGGGGCCTACAGGGATGCTGGGGAGGGGCTCTTCATTAGGGTCTGTAGTGACAGGACAAGGGGTAATGGGTTAAAACTTAATCAGGGAGGTTTAGATTGGATATAAGGAAGAAATTCTTTTCTGTAAGGGTGGTGAGGCACTGGAATGGGTTGCCCAAGGAATCTGTGAATGCTTCATCCCTGGCAGTGTTCAAGGCCAGGTTGGACAGAGCCTTGGGTGACCTTGGGTGACATGGCTTAGTGTGAGGTGTCCCTGCTTATGGCAGGGGGGTTGGAACCAGATGATCTTAAGGTCCTTTCCAACCCTAACTATTCCATAATTCTATGATAAACTCTCTGTTTGAGAATGGACAGTCATTCTCAAAACATTCTCAAACAAAAGTTACATAGGTAAAAATAAATACACCTATTAAAGGGAAGAAAGGAAATTTGAGTGAGTTTGGTAAACAGCATCATAATATCACAGAATCATTGAATCACAGCATACCAGGTTGGAAGGAACCTCAAGCATCACCTGGTGCTTTCTTCCATCTAGACTGTATGTCCCAGCACCCTGTCCATAATAGCGAAAGCCTAAACTGTAACATTTTCACTTCCTCTTCCTTTAGGATCTAACTGCTTGGCAGCTTTTCCACTCCTCATAACCTTCACTGGTGGTTTTGAATTAGTCTTCCAGCATAGCAAGGACTTGGCAGCTGTGAGTCACACATGCTCTGGCCTTTGCCCCTTGCTGCTGGCCACTCCTTCAAACACCCTACAGTTCTTTAACCCGTGGGAATTCCTGAGGCTTGAGGGTGATGCACAGGGGCAGTGCTTTGGCTGGAGTGTCATCCATCAGGTTTGCAGGTATTTTCACTGTCTAAAGAGGAGCCTTTTAAAAGGGGAATTTATTTGGCTTCTTGCAGCATGTGTGCTGCATCTCCACCCGACTGCAGTCATTTGCTAAGGATATTCTTTACTATGAGGGTGCTGAGGTGCTGGCACAGGCTGCCCAGGGAAGCTGTGGCTGCCCTGTCCCTGGCAGTGTTCAGGGCCAGGTTGAATGGAGCTTGGAGCAACCTGCTCTACTGAAAGGTTTCCCTGCTCATAGCAGGGGGTGGAACTGAATGAGATTCTGTTCCCGGAATCCAGCTGAATTATCACTTCCAACACAACCTTATGAAAATCATTCCCATGTGTGAAGAATTTGCTGTTAATGTCATGAGAGAAACAAGAAGTCACACACTCATGAACATGGCCCTGTACACACACAGAATGAAAATGGTAATTGAGGTGCGTATTGTTCTGAAAAAGCAGCATTTCTTTTGGGGATACTTATACCCATTGTCTTTCATTTTTGTCTGACATCACTTTGGTCTTGTGTTAAATAAAAAGAAATGATGTATTAAGCTCAAATTCTCTGTGTTACTTCAGCTGACATATTTTATATTATCTCAAGTCATTCTGTTATGCTCCTTCATATTTACCATCACTCTTGCCAAGCCTTTTCATCTTTCAGTCTCTTTCACTCCTCAGATCCTTTTATTGCTCTCTCTATACTCCTTCAGACTGTTCTGACCTCATCTCTGAAGTGCCTCACAGGTTTCTCTAGTTTCAATTAACCTGGGAAAATTGGTGTCTTCAGCATATTTCCTCTTTCCTTCCCCGCCTCCTGCTCTGCCCACCAAGATACCTATAGCCATGTGCTGCCTTTGCCATATTGCAAGTGAACTCTGGCTTCACACTTTTGTCCGTGACTTTTATCCATGAATGAATTTTATCCACTTGCCTTTCCAGCTTTCTGAGGAGCATTTTTAAAATGCTACTGAGAAAATAAGCCTGGTTTTGAATTAGTTCTCCTGTGTGTTGGAGGTGATACAACAGATGATAGGAGAGCCTGTCCTTGAAGAAGCCATGCAGGTCTGCTGCTGTCCTGCCACATTCATCAGATAGTTTTAAAGTAGTGTTTCAGTTACTAGTTCAGCAAGTGTTTCCTGTTCCTGATTCAAGACTTCCTGGTCCACAGCTTTGATTTTCAAGACTGGTACAATCACTGTGCTTCGGAGGGGCTTAGCAGCCTGGAGAAAAATATCCCAAATTCCTTTAGGACTCAGGGGGATGTTTTTACTGACAACTCAGTCCTGTACCAGTTCCAGTCTTTGGCTGTTTGACACACAGTGCAGGAAGGAGGAAAGAAAAGAGTAATGAGCCGTCAAAGTGCTAGGGCTTTGAGGTTAGGAGACAATATCTGAGGTCCTGCCTCAAAGGTCAGAGAGCTCAGGGTCATGATGGAGAGTGGGGCAGCTGCCCTGGGGCTTCTGCAGAAGCAGCACCTCCTGGTGATTGGAGCCCTTAGCTCCACATAGGACCATCGAGGACATTGGCCAGCACAGTGTTGGGAAGAGCACTGGTGAGTGACACTTGGTAGGCAAGTGTCTTCTAATAAGAAAGAAATTATTTTCCTCTGTCTTGTGGACAGTCTCTTTCTATGTGATAGATACAAAGGACTGGTACAATGCATGCAAACTGCTTGTTGCTGTAGCATTTAAAGGTTTTGGCTTTACTACATCTCAATAAATAACTAAAATGTTCCATCAGTCCAGTAGCATGGGGAGTGAGAACAATGTATGACCAGATAATTAAATGTCTTGTCTTTGAACAAAAAAAACAAAGTCATTTCAATAGGGGCTGCAAAACCAAGCACCCTTTCTCATCTGACGTGCTTTCAGGGCTGTGTTTGGTATTCTGTGACAAGTGATTGTGTGGGGATTTTGCTGGATGCAAACACGGGGGAAAAAGCTTGTTTATTCTGATCTTCTGGCATATTCATCCCAGATACGGCTTTTCCAGTCCTGTGGAGAGCCTTAGAGACCCTGTTCAGCTGCCCTGGGTCAGCACAAAGAAGAAACAATGCACGGGCAGCTCTGCATAGGCAGGGATATGCTCTTTTCCTGTGTCCTGCAAGAGAAGAGGAGTTGTTCTCCACCTCCTTTGGGGAAAAAGGTGTAGTAGGCCATGGCAAAGCATCCTCTGGCCTGCCTTCATTCTGTTGGTCCTTGACTGGGCAACACTGAATTATTCAATGAGAGCTTTCATGGTCAAATGGAAGACTTTGAAATCTGATAATGAACTATGTACAAAAATGAATACTCTTCCTCAGCTGGCCATTTTGTAAGGACCTACATGGTATCAATCAATCTATTCTATTCTATTCTATTCTAAGAATGTTGTGCAACAAAATTGGTCAAACCAGTAGCTAAAATAATAAGCCTCAAGAAGGTAAACAGGATGCAGAAGAAAGAAAACACCCAACTGTAAAGGACAGTTGTGTTTTAATAATCTACTATAATTCTTTGCACATCTCAACAAATAAAAGCAGATGTACTATTTTGGCTTGAATAGTTGTGAATGAACAGCACACACACAAAAAGCCATAGAGGGATTAAAGAGTGAGGTAACGTAAATTGCTAATTATGCTTTGCTTCCAGATGAGTGAAGGCTGTGGGGAATTATGCAGGGACTTAACAACCCATAGTCACCAGAGCAGCACAATGCAATGTGAGGTCCCCAGATGCCAAATGCAGCCTGATGTGTGCAGAGAGGAATGCCACCAGTGCTCAGGCATACCTCGCACAGGGTTTGACATGCATCAAAACCAGCCTGAAAACAAAAGCAGAGGGACTCTCCTAGTTTTCTTTCATGCTGCCTCAAAGCTTCCCACCAGCTGCAGAGCTGCCTCCTGTGAACTGCTCTTGAAAATGCCTTTTGATTAATACAGGTTTTTTAAAGGCAGCAGAGAACAGTCTGCTCATCCTGCTCTCCTTTGTAGTCCTGTGTATGACTTTGTCTGTTTAATACCTTGAGCTTGGTGGGTTTGCTTTATATATCTTCAAAACCCATCTGCCTCCAGTCCTGCTGCACTGGCCGTGACTCCTGGCCAGCACAGTGATATGAATAGAGTTGCACGAAATTGAAACACAACAGCTTGAAAAGGGATTAAGAGTTCTTTAAAAACTATAATGTAGAATTAAGTGACTGCCTTGGACCACCATGCCGTAAGAAATCACTGAGAGAGACAGCCCGCAGTATCGATGAGCTTCAGAAATGAGAGTCAGGTATCCTTTCTTAAGAAGTAGCTTTAAATCTCATTTTTCCAATGTCACAAACCAGATGTGAATGGAAAGATAAGGGAAAGTCACCTGAAATATTCCTCCCTAATTGTCCCTTTAAATGTTTCTTGCATTTGCCTTTGAAATATTTGTCTCTGATTGCACTCAGGAATTGGAGAGGAAGGTAGATAGATCCTGTCTCCAAGTGAGATGGCAAGTCCTCTTATTCCCAGCAAAACCTGTTTGGCTGCATTCACCAGTTGCACCAGATACTTCCCGATTCCCCTAAATTCCAAGTTATTGAGCTGTTTTCCAGCTGCTTGGGCCTGTTACACAACAATGTTCCCAGGGAAGTACCAGGCTCAGAGCAGAGCTACACCTGGAGCAGTCAAGAGACTGGCATCCCCAGCTGGGAATTTACTGCTGAGCTCCCACCTCCTTTCCAACCTCTCTACAACCTTACAAGCAGAGAGAGTGAATAGTCTCTGCTGGGATGCTAGACGGACCGGCTGACTGACAGGTGTAATCTGGTGCACATCGTGGTCCCAGATTGAAGATCACATGTGACCCCCCTGGCAGCCTTGGCATCTCCCACCAGCTGCCTCCTCCATGGGCAGAAGTGAGAATGTTAATAAACACCCGAATGAAAGGAAGTTGTTGGGTTGTAATTAACATATGCCATTAGTATCTGTCTCTTTGGCCGGCAGCAGCAGACAGGCTGAACCCATACATACAAATGAGTGTCTGCCTGAACTGCAGGGAGGGGAGGGAGAGATGATTTCATTGTGAGTGTCTGGTGCTGTCAGCAGCTTTAAATCACACGGGTACTTACTAACAAAAACAGTAACGACCATTGTGCCCTGGAACAATAATACAGCTTTTAAAATCTCGTTTTATTCAACAAACAGTTCTAAATGTTTGCTCGACCTCTTCTCTTCGCTGGACATGCTCATGTAAAAGATATTCCAAGGGGGAAAAATAAAGGTGTGGACCACTAAAGGTATTTTTGGCACAGTTCATCTGCACCTACATCCCCCTTGCAACTCTTCCCAGTGCCAATGACAGTGGCAGTCCTGTGGGAATAACATCAACCCACTTCCAGAGGACACCATTAAGGGTTTCTAGAAGGTCGCTAATGAGCCCAGAGCCACTTGTGTTGGATGGGATAGTTTTGCTGAAGTGGTGATGGTGCTGCTCTGTTCCCATCACCAATAATTACCTCTGCAGGGCTGTGCATTGCTTTCCTTACCAATTCCTCTCTCTTAGGGGGCTGAAAGATTAAAACACACAGACAAGCCCCTTCCCATTGGCACTGCTGGAGACCTCCCCGTTAATTGCTGTCACTCTCTCCTTGCTCCAAAGAGATGCGTCAGGAACTGAGGGCTTAGTGGGTTTTATCCTCTCTAACAATAAAGCCTATGTGAATCCAAAACATAGTGATAATTCGTAAACCTGAAATACCTTGCTGGAGGTTAATTGTAATTCTTTTTTTTACATCCACCTTAGTCCCCCTCTAGGTTTTTTAAATGTTTGTTTACATAAATGATTTGTTCAAGGACCATCACTACCAAACCCAGTAGAACTAGGACTGCAGACGTGATTCTGCTGAATTGCTGAACTGCGAGAAAAACAACAAAGTCAGAAACGCCTGGGCTGTGCTCCAGTACATGGGATTTATATGATCACATTCTGCATCTTGGCTCAGTCTGACAGAGTGTTTTCCTACTTTCTGTATTAAAAGAGCTTCAAAGGTCTCTGCAGGAGTTTCTCTTCGGAGGCACGCGAGATGGCAGATGATAATTGGGTATTTCTGTAGTGCAGGAATGATTTTCTTTGTGTTTCCCAGTTTGCAGGCAGAGCTGTGGTCAGCAACCCTGCCTGACTCAGCTGCTCATCTTTCTGCTGTTAAACCCCCACTTTTTATCACCTTTTTGAAGTCTTACTGTCGCTGAGAAAATCCTGTTCCGTTGTCCTTGTTTCCAGCTTTCTGTAGCAAAGCTGCCACTGTCTTCAGTAGAATTTGTGCCCAAGGAAGCACTGCAGAAAGCCTATAGGGCTCATCCTCAGTCAGCAGGTCCAGCTGGATGCAGCTCGTGCTCTCCAAAATGGCCTCAGAAAAGCTGTGGAACTGTCCCCTTCAGATGGCTCTGCTCCAGAGGGGAAGCTGAAGGCCAGATGGATGAGAGATCTGGGAAAGGGGTCACTTGGTTTGATGGTTTCCCCAAACTTCATAGCAAAATCCTTGGAGATGATTGTGGCAATACGTCCTGTCCTGCATGCAGAGGTGGACCAGCCAGCATAGATGTGCCCAGCATCACGGATACACAGCGGGGCTGCAGAGTGGGGACCTGTTTTTTCAGCCTTTCCACATTCTCTCTCAGCCCCGATGCAATTCCTCCTGCTTTGCATCATGTCCTGGGCAGGAGGTTGGTGCAGCCACCCTGTGTCATTGGGACCATGATTGCCCTGACAGCCCCTCACCATACCTTCATCAATCAGTGCCCTCTACTGGAAAGGAGACCCAGGCTGCCACCATGGTTTCTCCGAGAAACCGCCACTAGGTCCTGGACATAGCTGGGGCCAGAGAGAAGGCAGGGGGGATGAGAGGGCTGCAGTCTGTATGACCAGGCTTGCTTTGATGATACTGCACCGCAAGTTCACACTGGAAAGATGTCTTCAGATGCCTCAACATGCTTTCAGATTTTTGTGTGGGGAAATATCCCTATAATGCCCCATCACAAAGCTGCTGATTCTTGCCTAAAGATTGCAACAGCATTTATTCTGCCTTTGAGACAAAGTGAGCTTAGAAGAGAGTACTGGATTGGGCACCTACAGATAGAGCTCAACTCTTCTGAAGTCTTCATCTAGCATGGGAACAGATTTCAGAAGCCTGAAATCAAGAAAAAAGGGATAGTCTTGTACTGTGGATATTTTCCCTTGCATGTAGTCCCACCACCTGTAACAGGATTCCCAGGGAGAAAATTCAGCTGTTTTAAACCAAATTTCCAGACCAAGACCTAAATCTGAGGGAGCTTTATGGGAACTGTTTCATTGGCTTAGCCACGAAAACTGTTTTCTGAACAATGTGAATCTTCTCCAATCTTCTGATGATACTTTGGGAAGGTGTTCCACCCAGAGGCGCTTGTTCAGCTATGTGGAGTTCAAAAGCACGAGAAGAAAAGGCTGTCAGTGAAAAGTTCCATTAGGAAGTAGATTTAATCTTAAGTATGTATATTCATCATCACTGAATGTATTTAGTGCAGTGCCAAGGGCAACCCATTAAGTGAGGTGGGGATACAGCTCCAGCATCGTGCTTTTTGCTCTCCATGGGTGCAACTTTCATCAGGGGTGCCACTGTCCTGCAACACCCTCCATCCCCATGCTCCCATCTCGTCCATGGGCAAACACCCATGCATTCCTGGCCCCACAGTGTGCACCTTCGACCCTTCCACTAGCAAGAAACAACCCTTCAGGTAATGGATAGTTGTCTTTTGCTGGTCTGGCTCAGTGGCTCCTCCCACGCCTGTGCTGCTGAAAAAGTGGGGAGCAAAGTGCCATTAAGCTGCACCGTGGGCTTCATGTAGGACTCCTATGGGATGCCTTCAGCCTCTATGGTCCTTTCTCACGCTCCAAATTAAGCAGTCATGTCCATGAGATTTTCAGGATCAGTCCTTACTTTTCCATTCGGAGGTTTCCACATATTCTGGTTTCATTCGTTTTTTATCAGGTCTTGGGCAGCAGTTTGACCATGTTGAATGCAGCACCATGGGGAACACAGCTCTGTTAGACTCAGAAAGTGTTCAGTGTTTATTTTTCCTTTGTTTCACGTATTTTAAAGTATGCCAATGTGTTTCTCCATCCAAACTTTTGCCATAGCTGAAAATATACATTTAGCATTCCAAAGATAATGAGTGATAAGCCCTAACACAGTGGAAATAAAACAATCATGCTTCTTACCATCAATCATCTGCTAGAAACAGATGACAGGCAGGCAAGTATCGGTTTTCTTGAACTGATGCACCTGCACAGGAAATGCCCAGAAAGGCCCATTTGCTCACCTAGAGGCAAAAACTTCATTGCCTGTGTTTGACACCTCTGTGAGAATGAAGCATGAAGGGTCCCATGCAAACCTCCCAGCTCTGCTCTGGTCATTGCTTCCCAGAGCATCACTGGACATCCTGCAGGAGCTGGTGTCCCCAGAACCTTTAAGGGGGGCAGCTGAGCTGGAGAAGTCAGCGTGACAGCACCTTCCCCATGAGATGCCACCTCTACCGCACCACCAAGAGATCTGGTAGGCAGAGCCCAAAACCAGACCTTGTGCAACGAGGAAAGAAGGTTTTCTTCTGCTGTGAATGTTCTTGATGTTGTTGTTTTGTTAACTTCCTTTACATAGAAAAGGGGGACTTCTGGAAGAGGGGAAAAAAGTGCCCCTTAGCTTTTTAGTTTCATTAGAAGAAACTAGAAGGTGATGGAGGCTGATTTAAGAAGCAGAGCAATACAATAATACAGCAGTTGTATTAGTAACATCTTTTCTTTATTAAGTTCTTTTGTTGCTGTGAACCTTTGTGATTTGTTTGCATTTTTGCAAGACAATCATGGATCCAGTTTCCAGGCACTAAGACTCACAAATTAAGTGCAAGTGTCACTTAATGGATCCCATAAGGCATCGTCATTGGGAATCAGAGGATTACTTTAAAATACTACATTAGATTCTTTTGTAAAAATTTTCACTTTCTTTCCAAAGCTGTGACCCCCATATATACAGAGAGAAAAAGAAAATATAGCAACAGGGGGTTGTGGGTCTTTTCTGTAGAAAATGGGTACTTTTTAAAGCTCATTTCCTGATTTCAAAGGGACGTGACTCATGCTTTCTTGCACGCTTGGATGTGACAATACCACTTGGTAGCATGCAGCCACAAGTGTAGCAGCTTGAAAACCCCAGTTCATGTAAGAGAAAACCAGTTTTAACAGATGCTTTCTTCCTCTATGATGTGGTTGTCTGCTGTGTGAGATATCTGCACAAGTGAGTGTACGTTTTTAAAGATGACACAAACCTCTTCTCCCTGTGTCCATTAATCATAGAATTATAGAATAGTTAGGGTTGGAAAGGACCTTAAAATCACCTAGTTCCAACCCCCCTGTCATGGGCAGGGACACCTCACACTAAACCATGCCACCCAAGGCTCTGTCCTACCTGGCCTTGAACATTCATCAATCTCTTCCCTTAAATGCAGCTCGGACATACATAGCCCTACAGCTCTAGGAGGTCCTGTGCTTCTCCCAGGCTAATGGTGCTTTATAAGTAAATTTTTACAAAGAGAAAGGTGAATTCTGCACCCAGTCTGAGCTTTATTTAGGTTGCTTGCATGGAAAGCCTTCATTTGTGGCTGCCACATTGGAGATCCCGAGACAACTTGGCTTCTTTCACAGTGTGTGTCCTCATTGCTTTCAGAAATCACAGCATCACAGAATGGTTTGGGTTAGAAGAGGCCTTAAAGCTCATCCAGTTCCAATCCTTTGCCAAGGGCAGGGACACCTTCCACTAGACCAGGTTGCTCAAGGCCTGCCAAGACCGGCCTTTCTCATCTCCTTTTAGGATGTTGCAGGCTGAGTGGTGCAAAGTGCTGGTCACCATTGAAAACATGGCTTTTCAGAGTTGTCTGTGTGTAAGGATGACTGGGAGAGTAGTGAGCTGAGGGCCATGGCCATTGGTGGCCAGAGGAAGGAGGTTGCTGGTAGTTGCAGTGCTCCTGTGCTGCTTGAAGTCCTTCATCAGTTGAGCCTTCCTGGGAAAAAAGGGCAATCTGAATTTCTAATGCAGCAAAACAAGCAGCAAATAACTCCCCCCACCCCCCAATATTCTGATGACCCTTTTTATGCCTCTTTAAAGAACTGAAAGAGACCCAAGTGAGGTCTCCCTGCTCATCCCCTCTAATTTCCTTAGCTTTGTTGTGAGCTTGTTTGGGTTTTCTCCCCATCTTGTGCGGGTGATAAGTCCTGACAGCCATGAGACAACATTTCTTAGACAACATTTCTGAATCCTTGGCTTGACATCCAGCAGTAAGGGCTGAGGAGCAGGAGCTGTGCCTCCCTCCAGGCTCACCAAGCTGGCGACAAACTCCCCGCTCCCTGCATTTATCCACGTACTTAGCAGAATTCATTACTTTTCCATGTGATCTTCAGCATGGCCTGAATCTCAAACGGCTGCACCTCCATATCTGAACTTAGGAGAAAAGAGTAAACCTTTCTGGTATCGTGTCACAGTGGCTGCCACTGCTCAACAGAAATGGAGAAGCCTCCAGTGGGCAGGCAGGGGAAGAGCTATAAATGTCATAGATTGGCTACAATAATATTCAAGAGCCGTGCCCTTCCACAGCCTCTTTAAGTATATATAACTCAAAATTTATTTGACCTTTCTGGCTGTTTTTTTTTCTCTTTTTAACGCATAGAACCAGTCTAACAGTTGTTTCTCCCTCACATTTTAGAATGCTTTGACGTTACAAAAAGTGCATTTCTACTCAGAGACCAGATGTGTTCTCTAATAACAGTTACACAGCACAGAGTAATAAACCTATTGTTTATCCCAGTAAATCAAAATGTTTAATCATAGAAGCCAGATTGTTATTTTTTGACTGCACGTTTATAATGCTTTGTTTGACTTCTTACACGTTCATGCATATATACATGCATACATATACATACATATTTCAACGTTTCGAGCACTGTGATCTGCAGCGCAAGTGAAGGAGAGCCCCGCGTTGGCAAGGGGCTGCTGATCCATCAGGGCAGCGTCCTTGTGAGTGAGCCCAGGTCCTGAGGCTAAAGTCTTGCTGAGCCAGGATCCCCGGGGCTGCAAGCAGATGCTCTGTCAGCGCCTCAACGTCTCCCTGGCAGGAGCGGTGCTTCCCCTGGGATATTCCAAATACCCTGACCCCCAACCAAGACAGCTTGAAGGGCGGATCACCAGCCATCACTGGGTTTAGAGGGAAGTTTAGAGCAGCCAGAAAAGCTGATTCACAAACGTGAAACATTTATTAGCAGCCAGCGCTCTTTTCCCATTAAAGCTGGCAAGCACGCAAGGGGAGTGAAGCTGCTTTTTCTGACCTGCTCCTCCTTCCCAAAAGCACAGTGGTAACCACTGACAACCCTCCTCTCCCTCATATGAGGGGACCCTCCTCCCACACTACTTTCCAGCTCCCCCAGGCACTACCCCATTCCTCTTCCCAGCCCCACACTTTTGTTGTTGAGCAGTGAAACGTGGTGCCACCAATTCACCCAGGCTTCCTTGTGCCATTGCAGCTTCCTCTGCTTTGTGCTTTGCCTGTGGTTTCTTTCCAGACCCACCCCACCCTCCACCAGATACCAGAAAACGTTTCATCCCTGCTAAATGCACTGCCATAGGATTACGTCTCTCTGGGGCACTCCTGAATGGGCAGCTCTTTATCCCATAGGTTTCCAACACCAGGTTTAGCTCAGCTAAGCTTTTCCCTGTATAAATGGATTGTTGGAAGATAAAACACACACAGGGGATGTGTCCTGCCTATAAATCCCGGTTTATGCCCTGCACATTCACCTAGCCCTTTAGCAATTTGTCTTCCAACCATGCTTCTGCACCACAGCCTTCATTCTTGGCTTGAAGCTGCCTGTTGCAATTTTATAATGGCATCTGGGAATGGATCTGTCTACTTCTTATTCTGAGACTAGGCACTGCAGAAAGACTCTGTCCTCTGCTTTCTGGCTCCCTTTCATGCTACCTGACAGTAAACAAATAGTACTTGATGAGCCACCCCTCCTCTGTGCCCAGCTGTTGAAATTCTCATTTTCACCTCCTACACCCTTTTTTGTGGAGTGAGTTGCACACATGAATTCACATCAGGCCCAGACAACCTGCACTGGGAATAATGCAGGTTTTGGGTGCACAGCTTTTGGGGTAAAAATATTACCAAAAGCTAAAGTCCAGGCTATTTTCCCTACCAAAGCTCCAGACCTGTGGTAATTGCAGCTTCCATGCTGCAGCCAGCTGCATTAAGTCATATGAAAACAGCCTGATGAGCAATTCCAAGAAGGAGCCACCAAAGTTTCCTTCTGCGTCAGCCTGGCTGCATCTTCTGCCCTGGAGATCGGCAGTCCCAGCTCCCTGAGACCAGAGAAGTGTGTTAGGTTACTGCCAAAAGGGAGAGAACACTAACAGTCAAGAAATTCAGGCTTGTTTCCCAGATTTGAAACAGTTGTCCTTTATGGCTTTGTGCAAAAAGCACTTTTTTCTACACTTCCTCTGGGTCCTTATCAGGAACACTGGAACAACATTTCCTTATTCCCAACCTGTTCTGTCCACCAGAGGAGTAAGTTTTACAGGGAAGGAGCTGCATCTTGATGCAGGTGGGTACAGCACAACCAGGTCCTGATCTGGGAGGAGTGGGGAACGGCAGGATCATTCACTGAATGCAGAAGCATCACCCAGCTGGTTGTTTCTTTCAGCTCCCTGATAAACCACCAGTGTTAGGAACAGCTATATTTTTCACAAGATCAACCACCCTGAGGTCACTAGAAGTTTGCAGCCCTCTAACCTTGGCTTCTCCTGTGAGGACATGGTTTTATGGGAATAGAGTGTTTATGGGAGGAGGATGGACGTCACCTGGCAAGGCAGGGAACCAGCAGTAAAGCCTAGGCATTTTTGCACCGTCTGTTTCACCAATCAGTGCTGCAGCTCTCAAACCCTTGAGGAGAACCTCTTTCTGTTCCCAATTCTTTTGATTTCTGCAGTGCCCTTCAGGAGATTGTAATGTAAATACCACCAGGTGATTTTCTTGTGTGGAGCCTTCCAAGGTCTCAGGGCATGAATGAGTTCGGTTTCATGCTGGGAAATGTGCAGCTCTTGCACCAGGTTGCATGTTGAGCAGAAACATGACCATGAAAAGAGAAAGTTTTCTTTATACCTAGGTATTTATGTCAAGGGATCCTTCCTTGGGCCAGGTTTTGACTGGAGACTTTTGGAGGAAGCAACTGACTGCCCTGCATGCTGCCAACCTGTGCTGGTGATGGTGGCGTCTCCCTCCAAAAATCAGTCATCTCCACATGCCTGATGTCTCTACCACCAGTGAGCTGCAAGGTATAAACTTCTGCTGGGGCTCAACAGGGAAACAATGCAAACTGCCCTCAGAAAGCACCACTTCGGGGTGTCTTTTGGATGTCCCCTGTGAAAGACAAAACCACTTATGCTGATGTGCCAGTTAGGGCTGCAGCCAAGTGGATTCGAGAGCAGGAACAGCTGGATTTCAGTGGACTATTAAAGTGCTGCAGCCGAAAGCCATCATTGTGGACCTGCTCACATACCACAGACCTCTGGAGAAGATGATCTGCATAATTACAGGGATCACAGATCTTGCACTTCCCCTATCAGTGATCATTTTCCTTCTGGGTACAGTGTGTTCCTGCAAATCCCAACTATAAAACGTTCTAATGGTCTTTGCAGTTATCTGAGTTAGCTACAGAAAAATGTCCTAGAGCTGAGCTGGAAACGTAGCTCCCGGCTGCATGAATCTGCATGGGAACAGGGTGTGTGCAGCACGTTCCATCCACGGATAAGCTAATCCTTTCTGCAGATAAAAACTGCCAGCAAAACGTAGCCTGAAAAAGTAGTTACTCAGGTTGTTTGTTTTTTAAAGGACAGATAAAATTTCAGAGCGATAAAATCACTTCCCTGAAATACTTCCATTCAATAATTTACTTCCTTTTGAAAAGCTTAATCTTTCCCTTGCTGAACTTTTCATTTATTTATTTATTTGTTATTCCACCAATGGCCCCGATCTGAATGGGGGGATGTGCAGCTACAAGACCGTGTTTTGTGACACAGGAGCACATGCCATGCCAGCTGGAGCTAACATGCATGGAGGGGGGACGAATAACACCCCCCTGCCCCTCCAGTAAATGTCACATTGTGCTGGTAAATGTCTCATTGTGTTAATTCACAGGAGCCCTGCAGACAGCTACAATGAAAATTGTTGTGTAGTACTATTGCTCAGGCCATGTCCATGGCTTGGGTCATGTTGGTGGGCTACACCTTGCAGGGCTGGAGCTGGCAAGAGGTGCAGCCAGGGCATCATGTGCATGCTGTGGCCAGCTCGAAGCTTTGGGCTCAGAGATGGAGCTGGGGATTTATTTTTCAGTGAGGGCTGAGCTGCTTTGATTAATCGCATGCAACTTTAGGCAAGACACCAAATAGTGCAAGATTCTCTGTAAAGCCATGAGCAGCTGGCAGAGCTGGAGAAGTGGCAAAAAATGAATTGTCTATTTTTTTTTCAAAGTCACATAATTGCTTTAGGAAAGGTTGGGAGCCAAAGCCTGGAAAATTCTACAGAGCTAAAAATCAAAGCCACTGAAAAAAATAAAGGGAACATCTTCAGCTCAAGTGCTGGCCTGGACTTTGCAGGGTATTCTCTACCCCTGCTGTGCAGTGCAGGCTGCCTTCTGGACAGAGGATTTGCAAACAGGAGGATTTAATCTGATGGCTATTGAAATCAGTGAAGTGCGGTGGGATCTGGCAGGGTGTCCAGCATCGGTGGGCTTGTGCTGGCCCTTGGGATCTTGAAAGCACATTGCCCCGAGGCTGTCATGGTGCTGACTTGGTAGAGAACAATAAGGGGAAGCATAAAATGTCACTCAGAAAATAGGTCAAAAGCAAAATAAATGGCTGAACCCTCTCCCTGGGCTGGCTGACCCACGCTGCAGCCTGCAACACATGAGGACATCACGTCCAGATGTCTTCGGCCATCAAGCTCCTTACACCCAGTTTGATGGGCAGTGCCTGTCAGTAGGCACCTTAACTGACCCCTCTGCAGAGGGACAAGGCAGAAGAAGAGGAATGTGTTCAGCCCTAAACAACAGCAACGAGGGAACAGTGATTCATCACATTTGCTCTATAAAGGATTTTGTAGGTTCACCTGGAAGAAATGTGTCTGTGAATGTGAGTTTATATCGTAGCCTGGCATAGATTTAATGGGGGACAAAGCAGAAAGAGGGGATTAATACCTCCTTTGTCTTTCCACATTAGGCACCAGATATTGTTTCTCTCTCAGGTAAATGTAATGGCCATGATATCTATTCCTTCCCAACCCCTTCAGATGACTTAAAATGGCTTACATCTATTTTGGGGTTGTGTGCTAGACCATTTCCTAATACTCCCAAAGCACCCAGCTAGCACAGCACTATATGGATCTAAAAGATGAAAATATATATGAAAAGTAAGTGAGAAAGCTGAAATCCAGCAACAGAAACTTAACAGGATTTGGAAGAGCTGTCATCAGCTTAGTTTTCTACCAGTGTACTTCCTCTGATGTAAAGGTCAACTAATTCACATAGGCAAAAATCCCAATTAGAATTGGGTCTGTTACTGGAAGATGGTGAAAAGAATGGCACCTCCAGAAGCTGAGCAAATTGCACGTTTCCTAGAGAAAACCTAAACAGAGAAAGAGAAGCAAACACAACCAGAACCAAAAGAAATAGAAATGCAAACATACCTGGACAGGACTGGTCTGAGACCAAATAAAATTAAAACACACTGCCTGGGGCTTCTGGAGGGCTGGGTGATAGATACTTATCCTGTATCCCACAGAGAGGGCAGCAAAGTAATTCCTGAAAAACAGGGGTTGTTCTTGAAATAACTGCGTTCTTGCAGGTTTGATGGTCTAGGGATGTAAATGAGGCAAAGCCTATGGGGAGAAGTAATACCTGTCAGAAAATCAGCTAAATACCACTGAGGGAAAACAGCACACAACCTCCTGTGGGTACCTTCTCCACCAGGCACTCACTGTGTAATATAAATTGGCTTAATATAAATTACATTAGGAGAACTAGGTATAAGTGCCTGACAAGATGATGGCAGGCAATTGGCTCTGCACAATGGCAATAACATCAGCTATTCAGTTGTAACAGTGATGGTCTAGAGACGTGAGCCAGGCAAGGGTACGAGGAGAGGTAATACTGTGCGATCTATACACATAAATGTATTGTGCAGCCAGATACAGGATCTCTGGTCTATCATCTCCTGGGACACAACCACGTAAGGTTTGCTGTTTCTATTCCAAGACCTTCTAGAACAAATTACTCTAGAAATGCAAAATGAAATCAATAATAATACAAGCAGCTGGGTACAGTTTATGTGATTTCTATCTCAATTGTTCATCTTTGATAGCTTTTTAACAAAGTTAAGCATCAACTGTTCCAAGTTCCACTTAAAAAAGGGGCTGATCAGTTCTCCCCACTCCAGTAAAACAGGTAAGCAGTGTTTCAGCAGATGAAAAACACTAAACTAGAAAGTGCAGAGGTTTGTCCAAAGACTCAGGGCAAGCTTGTGGCAGAGCCTGAGACTGCACCTGAG
This sequence comes from Agapornis roseicollis, assembly GCA_002631895.1. NCBI lineage: Eukaryota > Metazoa > Chordata > Aves > Psittaciformes > Psittacidae > Agapornis > Agapornis roseicollis. The sequence continues at coordinate 69,171 of NDXB01012945.1, read as the reverse complement.
GCTTGTGAATGCCTATTTGCTATTTGTCCATTTGGCCTCTCCTCCAAAAACACTAGGCGCTTGCACAGGGCTCGAGATCTCCCAGATCTGCAACAGAGAGCACAGAAATTAAACTAGCCAAGGGCACAGAAATTAAACTAGCCGAGGGCACAGGAAACACATCCTCTCTGACTTCTCATGAGCCTTAGTCTCATTAAACCCAGCTTCCCACCACTATAACACTGTAAAACCATGAAACAGGAATGTTACTAGAATAAATGCATGCAAAATTCAATGGTATGTACTTTCTATACATACATACTATGTGTACAATGAATATGCTTTATATGGCGTGGTTACCTTAGCACGTAACAAGGAGAAACTTAACACCAAAACCTAACAAAAAGGAAGGAGCTCGTCTTCTCAGATTTTGGTTTTTGTTGGCATTATTTCATTCATTTTAGTTTCCCCATGCTCACCTTTCACCAGAAAGAGCTTGTTTGCATCTGTGCCATTAGCTGCACTGTTTGCACAGTAGTTGCTGCCTTTAGATTTCTTACTTGATTCAGTAATGTGAAGAAAATGCAACTTTGTGGCCTGCAATGACAAAAAAAAATCCCAAAGCCTCTGGATTTAATAAAACCCTACAAAAACCCTTCCCAGAACTCACACCAACTTACACTGAGGGAGGTTCCTTTCAAAAAACAAGGGGGGGAGGAAGCTCCCACATGTTCTGTAGACCAGATTCTCCATTCACAGAGCTAGAATCCAGGAAGCCATTCCTAGTCATAACAGTTACAGGCATCCAAAGTTGCTGCTGCTGAATAGGGTCACAGACCTCTCAGTTGCAAGCTCACCTACACAGATGACAGTTTGAGAAGGGTTGGCTGGAGGGGAGGAGCTGTCTGCACAACAGCATTAGGGGGCTTAGACTGACAATATTTGCTGCTCTTTGTGACTGGAACTGAATGATTTCTCCTTTTTTCATGGTTCCATGATAAGCCAAAGATGCCAGCACTGTTGAGGGAGCCCACCTGCATGAGCTGCATTTAGGCAAAGGCCTGGAGCCTAGCTCACCAAATAGCTTTTAACCTGCTCCCAGCAAGCGAGACCCATGTTGTTTGAGATCTTACAAAGCTAACGAGCCCTTTTCCCTCAGTAAAGCAAAGCAGAGCAAAGCAAAGGCAGGAATAAAATGACAAAGGCACTGCTGAACTAGATAATCTACCTTTGGCAGTGTCTGAAGATGGCAGATACCCTCTCTCAGCAAAGGAAAATCAAGAACACTTCACTTGCAACTAGGGAATTGCATGTCAGCTCCTTGAAGCCATTGAACACAGAGCTTTCTGCACATTTTTAACCTTGGTAAAGGCAAAAGAAAGCCTCAGGGAGACACCAGGAAGACACCTCAGCCAGGGGCAGAAGCTAACAAGGTAGAAACAACTCTTAGACTAATGACCATGAGAAGTACAGCAGAGATTTTAAAGGTGAAAAGTGGATCAGAAAGAGCAGGTGAAGAGTAAACAAACACCTAAACAAAACCCAACCAAACCCTTGAAACATGAAATGAGAAACCCCGGACAAGTCCTGCTCACCTCCCGGGCTAACTCCCACCATCCTGTCCCAGGCGCACTGGTTTGGTGCTCTGGGAAATGGACTCTTTCTCAGGCTTTGAGGACAGAAATGCTAAGTGAGTACAAATTATCATCAGTGAAAGGTCCGCTCATCATTTGCAGTCACTTTGATGGATTCCAAGGAGAAGTGGGAAGTAGCATTTCCTTTGCACCATGAAGGCATGAGGGAAAAATTGTTGTTTTACATTTCTCTGTAAATAGAGACAAAAGGACTCAGAAGGAACCAGCATGCTGGTGCGCTACAAGAAGAACACAGAAGCCAAGGGATACTTCACCCAGGCAATGTTAGGTACATGCATAAGCTCAGGACACAAAGAGCCAAATTGCTCCGGAACAGTGCAAGCAAATAAAGGGACAGAGACACAAGTTTATGCCTTTCTCATGTATGTTACTCTTTACCTTTTAGGTCTGATTTTAGGTTGTATAATCATTAGAAATATCCCACCTTTCCCCTCTGCTTTTAGCTTCCCTGTAGTGCAAACCAGGGAGCAAAGCAAAGCCAAGACTTGGGAGACCACCAAATGTATTACGATGTGCTTTTTGAAGAATAACTTGGATAGTTCCCAGGAGCTGGAAGCAAGAGTACAAGGCAGATTTGTTGCCAGTGCAAGACCAAAAGCATTTCCTGCTGCACTGAAAGTTCAAGGTCACGAGGGGAAGAAGTTGAGACAACATCATACAGTGCATTAGCTGAAAAGTGGGAGACCATGATTCACAAGAGTCCTTGCAGGGCAGACTCACCCAACCTCTGTCATGTATAGAGATGGTTTGAGACAGTACCCCTGACAGCGTTCAAGACCAGGTTGGATGCGGCTTTGAGCAACCTGGTCTAGTGGAAGGTGTCCCTGTCCATGGCAGGGGGGTTGGAACTGGATGAGCTTTAAGGTCCTTTCCAACACAAACCATTCTATGACACCGTGATTCTATAGGTATGTATTTTTTCTGTCTGTTTACACTATTCTCAGACTGGACCAAAGAGCTTAAATCCATTACTGAGTGGCCAGCATGGCTCTGGAGATGTACACAAGCAAGATGCCAAAGCTGGATACTGCTGCAAAGGGGGCAGTTGCAGAGCTTCCTGTGTCATCTTGTGACACCATCCATGTGCTGGATGGTGTTAATGGAGAGGAATGGCAGAGGCCCACTTAATCCCCAGCAGTAAATCCATTCCTGTAATGGTGCCAAGCCAAGGTCTCAGGCCAAGTGCTTGCTGCAGCAGTTCTGCCTTGGGTAGAAAGGTCCTCAGCAGGGTCACAGTCCAGACTGGCCTGCTCTCTTTCCATTTCTCTGCTGCATCTCCAGAGAGGAGGGAAAAGGGTGCTTGCCTTGCAGTGCAGAGACCATCCCCAGGCTTGGCAGAGACATGAAAATCCCCAGCACTGCCACCAGGCCAAGCCATTTTCCTCCAAAGGGCTCTTCAAGCACCTTCCTGCCTGCCATCAGCAGAAGCATGGCAGAGCTTGCAGACACCCACCATTGCAGCAAGCCAACACTGCACGCTAAGCACATTTGACACGGTAACTTAAAAAACCCCACATTTAAACAAGCGATGCTGTGAACTTTAATGAGCCTCAGAGCCACACTCAGTAGCCTTTTGTCTATGACAGACAAAAAGGGTGAGGTATTGGTTTTCAAGACTTGGCAATCAGAAAACGGTTTGTATTATGGGGGCCAGAGTGAAGAAACGTTGGCTGTGAGAGAATTAAAATGTGGTGCTCACCAGAAGCATGTAGGAAGTGAGAACCCTAATGGAACAACTGATGTACCTGAAAATCACTAGATGAAAGTATGATTTCAAAGCAAACAATTAATTTTGAGCAGCACCTGCTGCACAGAAGACACCCACAGGACTTAAAGCAAAACCAAGGGTTAAACACACTTTAAAAGAACCCACCAGTCCAGTCAAATGTAAGAGCAGTTATAAATAGCAGCAGTAGCAAGAGAAACAGGATTTTGATCATGCAGAGAGCAGCAGCAGTCCATTGAGCAACTGAAAGACAAAAAGAGCCAAAGACTCACGCTCAATGACAGAAACTGTCTGGGGAAGCAAGGAGATGTGTTACCTTTGGGGATTAAAGCAACCTGCAGCCTCTGCCACGCTAGTTTCCTGTGTGACCTTGAAGAAGTCATCCAGCCTGTTTCAGTGTCTGGACATAAAATAGTCTTTATGAGAGTGTGTCTGTGAAGGTTTGTAGAGTGCTTTGCGATGTTTGGATAGAACGCAGCACTTGCTTTTTGGGATTGAGAATTGGTTGGCATCTGAGAGCATTTATGACCACCTGATTTATAACCATCTGATTCATAACCACTGTCTGTAAGGAGAGCTGGAGCTTTCAGCAGCTCGATCAGCAGTGGGACGGTGCCTGGAGCTGTGTGGCTCTTGTTGATATCCTACCTTAGAAGCCAAACTGAAACTCAGTTTCTAATGAATACAGCTGTAACCCTCATACCCAAGCCTGCAACTAAGCAGTTGTGGTGGTTGCCAGCATACACAGAAAACAAGAGTTTCTGTCTTCCTAAAAGTCCTAGAGTCCTGTCTTCCTCAATGATCCCTGTCTCTAAGGGTCTGATCCCTTACCTGAAAAACCTCCGTGGCTTTCTCCAGAAATGGCTTGTTTATCCCCCAAAACCCCTTTGTTCCTTTGTCTCTGATCCTGCATTGCTTATTGGAGGTGTGGGGTGCTTGTGTGTGAATAACCATAGGTACCTCATGGGCTCCTGACATACTCGTTTTAACCACCATCAGAAGCACCATCCTGTGGTGTAGGCATGGACAGTCCCACCTGTGCCCTGTTCTTTGTCACCAAGTGCAAATCCTCCCAGGAAAGAGTTGAACGGGTGCTTTTGATTTCCTGAGACAGCCCATAAATGAGGCACAGACCAGTGCCCAAGCAGCCCTAACATGTTTGTCTAGAGAGGACCAAATGTGAGTCAAAGCGAGCCTGACCTTTACCGTGCTGCCTCTACACAGCTATTGCTCACCATATTAGAGAGATACTTGCTTTTGGTGTTACCTCATTTCCTAATTGATCTGGGTCCCAGCTGCAGATATTCCCATTTTTAGTTAATCCTTTTAGTTTATAGCCAGCAAAAGGCATGATGTGGTTGGAATAAAATGCACTGGATTTCCTCCTGTGCGTGATGCTCTCACAGTGGTGGCATTCCCTGCCAGAGGAAGCAGCCTGGCAAACCTTGTGGCAGGGCATTACGGTAATCTCATCAGAAGGAGATAAAAGGCTGGATGAGCTTTGCAGTGTCTGATATGGATAAACACCAGACCAAAGCTTGTCAGCATTCATAAGAGAATAAAGCGAAGTGTCTAGATAGCAGCAAAAGCGATCATCCAAAGGATGAGAACTATTGAAATGAGATACAATTGGCAACTCACACATTAAAAATAAAACCAAACTCATTTCATCCATGTCTCTGTACTTACCTGCTTCCTTTGGCAAGAGAAAAGAAACCTTAGCTTGATTAGCTGACTTGACTGCCCGCAACTCTGAGCTGAAAGAACACTTCTCAAGGCCTAATTTATTCCACAACTACAAGATATTTTTCTGCTCACAGAATACCCACAAACACATTGCAGTTTCCTTACACATTTTTCTTTGATTTTTCTGGCACATTTTCATGAATTGTTTGCAAGTTTGCTCTTTGCTGCACTATTAAGTGCATTAGCCTGGAATCTGAGTGGTTGGTTAGTGGCAGTTGGTCACGTACATCACATGCTATTATTTCTGCTGGTCCCTGGCTGAGACTGTCTTTCATTGAGTCTGATGCAACACCCTTTGATGTCAATGACAGTCTCCCTCTTTGACTTCAGCATACTTGGGTCCAGCCCTTTGTTAGGGAGGGAACTGGGAGAAGCCACTGGGCTCTCAGTCCCTGAAGATGGGCTCAAATTTATTTAGGGACTCAGCAAACATTAGTTCCTCCCCACACAGGCCCTCCTCAGCTCCGTTCTCAAGAAAAACTGAAGTTTTCAAACATCTTTTGGAGCCAACATTTTGTTTCCCTGCAACTTGTGTGCTTATTCAGACCAGCAGAAAAAGGGCATAAAACGATGCTCTAATGAACTACACACTCCACACCAGTGCATTCAGCAAATATCAGAGGAGTGAAGGATGAAGCTCATTGCTTGGGCACAGGGTTTGCCTTCAGTTTCACTTCAGCACTGTAAGACAAAAACCCTGCCTGCACCTCAACCCACAGAGGTCCACAGTTTAGAAGTTCAAAACCCTCTTTCTCACCAGGAGGCACAATGCCACCTCACCCTCCCCAGGCACCTACGTTTCTTCCTGTTAATCTCCCCAGGCTTTTGGGCACCTCCAAACCCATGTCCTAACAACATCAGGCCATGAGCTGCTGCAGAGGGATGGGGGGAGAAGCTGGCAAGCCTGCCTAAGTTGAGGTGCCTATCTTGATCTCTAGCACTCGTGATGCCATGAGGCAGCAGAAGACCCAGAAGGGCTGGCACAGAGATTTTTCTTTTCCTACTGCTTTAGGGCAGCACTGTGCTGGAAGCTCATTTAACTTCAGGACTGTCTGCATGTAAAAATACAAATTGTCTTCTCTTCAAAATCTGGTTTAAGAATAGCACTATTTGAGGAGCATATAAATAAGTAATCGTTTGGAACACAGTATTAGAGCTCCCTTCTTTAATTAAATGGTTGCTCGATGCATTTCAAGACACCGTTCTGACTCAGTCTTCCTGCATCTCTGTACTTTTCCTGCTATGAAAAAGCCTCAGTTAACTGTACCATGAATTTTAAAGCAAACTAGATGGTGCAGAGTAATAGGACTATTAATATCCTAATTGCTGAGCTGCACTTGGGACTAGCCAGCTCTCGCACAGACACAGGAATAACTAACATCTCAGACATGCTGTTAAGCAGGAATGGCTTCAATGGCTATCACTGCCTCCATTTGACACATGGCTTACAGGAGAACACAGAGAAAATGTTCTAATGAAAGGATACATTTATTTTTCCTCTCATGGCACATAGCATTTGCTAGACATAGCCAGGAATATAATCCTAACTATTCAGACCATCCCCTCTTCTGGTCCTGAATGCCACTGGAGGATGAGCAAAAAGGCCATGCGTTTCCCTTTGTTGAAGTGCATTCTTTGTGTAATCCCTGGATTGGGTCAGTCTTTTTTTGAAGTATCACAGGAGCAGGGAATGGAAAAGACACATGACATGAGGCCAACAGTTCACCCCATCCCCGAGCAAGATTATTGACTCTTTTTAATTGATGGACTCTGTTTCATCCACTAGGGCTTTGTCTTGTTCAGCTTGAAGCTTCTGAAATCACATAGCTTTTGCTTTTCTCCTGGGGTGCTATTAGAAAGCATCTCAATAAGAGCTCCCTGGTTTCAAGTGCTGTCCACTTAAAGGATACCAAATGCTTTTCTTGGAGTTTTAGGGGAACACTGGTGACTGTTTAGCTCCTCTGTACGCATTTGGCAGTTTTTCCTTTGCTTGAAGGTCCTTGTTGCACTGGAAGTCAGATTTCCCCAGCACATCACTTCTCATGCGGGCCTGTGAGCAGCTGCCAAACAACCAGAAGCACAGCACTTTTTTCCCCAGCAGCAGGAGGGAAAGGACAGGAGGTCCCATCTAGAAGAATGCAAGGAAAATCACAGCCTTTGCCTCTGGTTGGTTTGCTTTGAAAGGGAAAAAAAGAGAATGATTTATGTACAAAGATGGCCATTTTTCATCTGATGGGTGTGGACCTAAAACTTCCCTGGAGCCTTTCCCCAAAACGCAACCTAAACTTCATCTCGGTTGCACACAAAAGGCAAATTTGGTGTCTACAGCAGCCCTGGGAGGACATAAATAGTTATGTGGTAGAGCTGGGAAGGAAATGAGCATGCTTCATGGGAGTCTTCTCAGTGCAGTGTCTAACTTGCGATGGTATCATATACAGACTGGTACAACCTCCTAAGCTTTGGTGGCTCTTGCCCTTCATTGCTCCAGTTTCACTGAGTAGATGGTTTCTCCTTCTCCCCTGCTTGATACAGATGCTGCTATGGCTCTAAACCAGATTTCACCACTTCAACTTCAAAGGGATGGACTGGTCTTCAACCTGCACATTTATCCCTGAGACTTGCACAGTGGCATTTGATCAAAGCTCATATAGGACCAGCCCTATTCAGAGTGTGTTGCACATGTGAGGTTTAGATTGGATATAAGGAAGAAATTCTTTCCTGTTAGGGTGGTGAGATGGATGGAATGGTTTACCCAAGGAGGTTGTGAATGCTCCATCCCTGGCAGTGTTCAAGGCCAGGTTGGATGAAGCTTTGGGTTTAGTGTGAGGTGTCCCTGCTTATGGCAGGGGTGTTGGAACTAGATGATCTTAAGGTCCTTTCCAACCCTGACTATTCTATGATTCTATGATCCCACCACAATTCCATGAGAGGCTTTAAGGCTCAGCAGTTGGTTTTTCTTGGGAGCTCCTGAAAGGCCAATTTCGTAAGGTCTCTGTTGAGATTTGCTTGGACACCCTGCAGAGATGAGCTTTGAAATCCCATGTTTAAATCCCCTTTGAATTTACAGGTGAATCCTTTGGTTTGCCAGGACCTTCTTTTTGTCCTCTAAGATACAACCTGTGCATTAGGATGGCACTCATACACTATACAAGGGTGCTGCTCCCTTTTTCACGCTTACCTTTGAATTTCTTCTAAATATGCAGCCATATTCAACAGAGGAGTTAATAATCATAGTAAATGTAGGTGTACATTTATCAGTACCCCTTGTAAAGCTATCCTGAGCTCTTTGTAATCTCACCCAATTTGCGTGGCTGCTTTCACTGCTACAAACATGAACCTGCCTGATGCCAAGTTCAGGTGATGAAAAAGCATTGGGTGGAAGACTGCTGTGGGAAGGGGATCACATAGAGCTGCTTTCGTATTTTCTCCAGCTCTTCTGGGCTTTGGAGGAGAGGAGCGACCTACCAGGCAGGAGTGATGTGGCATCAAAGCACACAGTGGAGCTGTGGAATGACTGGGAACAAGCTCAGAGAAGAAATGCAGCTCAGGAAAAGCAATTTGCAGAGGAAAGATGAAGTGAATCCATCTGAAAGCCATTTTTTCAATTAAAAAGAGGAAGCAGAGATACCGCCTCACTCACTTTGCTCCTTTCTTTTTCAAGCACTTAGAGTGGAGTAACTTCACAGGAACGTTTTCAGCATCCAGAAATGGTTCTCGATTACACAGGATCTTCTGTTAAGTTGCTTGAGGCTTCTGTGGTAACAGCATTATGCGAAATAACAGTGGTCTGTCTTTTATCAATTAGGAGAACAATGGCAGAGTCATCTTTCACTAATCCCTTATTCTCCCCACAACTGCTTGAGATCCCCATTCACAGAATCTTTGGTTTATTTACATGTTTGTGGATGGCAGTTGTGGGATTGGATCAAATATCTTTCAGATTCTGGGAGATTTTGAGCTTCATAATAGGAGCAAATGATGGACTTCAAAAGGAAATATTTAGGGAACAGTGCAAAAGAATTTCTGCTTAAAGTTAAGAATTTTATAATCGGAGTAATTATGAGATATAAATGAGGTATCAGCCATGCTCCTCATGTGTGTGACTATAAGGACTTCATGGGATTTATTTCTCTTCACAACAGACCGAAGAGTGGCCAGCTGATGGCTAAGCCTACATCCAAAGCTAACAACTGGAGTTTTGTCATTGCCATCTTTGGTTTCAGACTGGGTGTAAGGACTTTTTCTGACTGCCCTACAGAAAGCAGAATCATGCAAGCATTAAAATCTGCAGGCACTTCCTAATATGGCAGATGAGGTTTAGGTACAAAGCTCATAGCCACTTGCCAGCTTCCAGTTTCTCCTGTTGCAGATCGCAGCCTCTGCCGTGCAATCCATGCCAAAGTGGTATTTGGCATTTTGGCTGGGTGCCATTCCCAGGACTGATGATCATCACTGCATACAGACCAAGTAACGAGAAGCAAAGACATCTCCTGAGTGCATTTTGGAACAGTCTTCTTCCTTTACTGGTCATAACCAGTTCTGCAGGTTGGCTGGTTAGGAAACAAAGTCATCAAAGATGATGGTTCTGGCATTGCCCCTTAGCTGCTCTTTCAGCTTTTACTCGGGGAGGCTCTCTTAAGCTATTCTTTTCCACCCTGACAGTTTTTCCAGACAGATCCCTACTGAGCGGATGTAGTCACACTGTAAACACTGCTAGAATCAGGCCAACATATGGTATCACTTAGGTACAGAGCAGTCCCAACACCATCGTAATGGTATTTCAGTATCTCTGGTTCCACTTCTAACCCAAATCAGTCAATTCATTTGTGATGAGTCAGTTCATTTGTGCATAAAATGAGGGGGGGAAAGAGGTGTTAAAGAAACTTTTGCAACCCATGGAAAGAGTTTTCATTTGATAACATGCTTCATGCCTTCAAGAGGAAGGAGTTTTCATTTGATAACATGCTTCATGCCTTCAAGAGGAAGAGACCTAAGATCAGGAGGAGAACGATGCCCAACAAGAAGTTGGCTCTGTAGTCATCTGATTGCTCTGCTTCGGGCTAGGTCAGTGAGATGTTAAATAAAAATAGCTTTGAAGTCTTTAAAACTGGACTTTTATACAACCTCACTCAGCTTTGCTAACATAAGAAATACGAGCCACTGCAGATACAGATAAATCCAGCAAGCATGAGCCAGCAGGACCAAACAGAAAAGCACAAGTCTCACTGTGACTGCTTCTCAGTGTTTCAAGCAGCAGCTGAAGGTAGCACTGCAGGCAGTGAAGCAGGAATCACATGTGTAAAGGAGAAGGAAATTCTGGAGTTCGGCAAGAGCGAGCTACATGGGTCCTCCTCAAGCCACCTTGTCTCATTTGCCCACAGGACTGGAGCAGTGTAAAGTTACTGAAGACTGCACAGGGAATCCAGATGTTTGGGAAAGGAAATCGGTGGAAGCCTCCTTTAAAATGATGGGAGGCTCCTGTCACAAGGAGCACCTGGGCTTGTAGCAGCAGAAGCCAGGTTGAAGTGGTAAGATGCAAACTGCCTGCACTGGCATGGGGTGGGAAGGCAGAAGTGATGGCTCTATGAAGGGGAATGTAAGGGTGTCATTTTGCTTCATCACTGTGTTTGATGTAACCAATCTGTAACAAACCAGCTCTCTGCCTACCAAATTGCTTTTACCTAGCATGCAGCACCTGGAGGCTCAAGCTATCCATAAACCTTCAGTGGGCTCCTGGGAAGTTTGAGGAGGCAGGTCTGGTTCTCTGGGTCAGATGGAAATGTGACATTCCAGCTCTCAAGCTGAAGCTGCTATGCAGAAAGGCCCTGGATGCAGGGGAAGGGGAACAGAGGGTTAGGGTTAGGTTTGGTTCCAGCTGAAGCCTTAATGCAGACACAGACTACAGGTCCTGGATCCCCTCTCAGCAGTGGGCTATGAAGTTAGGGCAAGGGAGCTGGCCTCACTTGTGACAGCAGTAGACACTGTCCTTTCCCTCATATGGGAACTGTGTAACAACATACAACATACACCTCACAGAAAGGAGTACGTTTCTAAGACATGTAGGAAAAACCCCCCAAGTCTACTCTTGCAGTTCATTGGTCTGGGTGAGTACCTGTGGGCAGAAAATCCTTTGGAGAATCTTTTTATAGAAAGTCAGTTTCCTTCAACAGGAAATCTGAAGGTACTCGGGAAGCTCAGAGTGTCTCCACTTCAGTAACGTGGCATTCACATGTGCCCCAGTACATGTTCGCAGAGGTATAACACACCAGATTTTCAGTTGTGGGTAACTGAAGATATAGAAGTGCAGCTATATTTGGAGCCATAAATGAGGCACCTCGCAAGTACTGACTCCTCTCTCCTGCAAATTAAGCCATTTGTCTGCTTTAGGAGCATCAGCTTCTGACACCCACAATTAAACTGTGAAGTTTCTAAGACTTGTTAGACATCCTTACACAGGAGGCCAGCACAGCAGAATTCAGCAGGCCACCTCCTCCATAACAAGATCATCACTAATGAGAATGTGTTATCCAAATCAATTACTGTCTTGCTCTTTTTTGGATCCTTAGCTTGAAGCAGCTGCAACTAATTGCAGTCTTCCAAAGAAAGGTGTTCTGAAAAGAATCAAGCTCATTTTAAAAACACCTTATATTGGCCAACTGAAGATGGAAGCCTTTTGAAAATGCTGGCTGCATAAGCAAAAGGTCTGGTTCATTTTCTCACTGGAGTGCCTTTGCGTTGACTTAGTCCTCAAGTAATGAGAAGTGCTGGGACTGGTGAGAAGTTGCCTAACACAAATAAGAGAGATATGGTAATTGCAAATAAAACACGAACATTGTGAGTAGACCTGGTACTGAGATGTTTACAGAGTTCTGGGGGGCTTTAACTTCAGGTCTTAAAGAATAAAATCAGCTCTTGAAGGCTTTTATGAGACCACATGAAGACTGGAAGCTGCAGCCCGTATCCTTACCAGCTGAAGGGCTACTGAAGACTCTGGGGGAGCCCCTCATTTCATGTGGGAACAGCTGCTGTGGACCTGTTGAGAAAACCAAATGGACTGCAGCAGCTCGGGGAGGTGACTGAAGTCAGCCCTGCCTCAGCCATCTTCAGGAGGGTGCCACGGGGAGCGTGGCAGGGTTTTGCAGACCTTTTTGTGTCTATAAGCTCTGTTCCTGCAGGAGTAGAAAAAGCGCTGATGTTGTTGCTTTGTTCGTTAGCAAACAGATGTGCAAAAGGAAGGAAGGGCAGGTAGGAAGCCACTTGGGTGCTCGCCACAAGCCTGGGTGGGCACTGCCATACTGGAGTGCCCACACAGACAAACACCATGGTACCCCTGAAGGATTCATACCCAAGTGCAGGTACCAGAGGCTGCAGAAAGGAGACATAGCCCAGGGCTGCAAAAAGATGAAAATCAGACTGATTTTTAACAAGTTTCTGTATTACACAAGAGCCACACAAGTCACACTGAGCCTTCTTTGACTGGTATGCATATGTTTAGACTAGTGTTTCAGGAGAGGGCAAGAGAGACTCCCAGGACTGTGGGGGCCCTTCTACTTATAGCTATGAATTAATTCTAATTAGCTCTGGAAATGGGTCTCTCTGGCTCTTTGTTCTCTGAAATTGTGCTTTTCAGATGCAGGCTTCTCAATTAGTAGCTAATTATGATGGTCTTGCCTCCTTTTGGCTAGAGGGGGTATACAAAACCACAGCCCCTGACAGCTGTTGGAGAGTTGCCTTCAGCCTGAGCAGCAGAATTATTGATATCAATTTCAAGGGTCTTTTCTCTTGTCCATAAATCCCTCACAGACCTGAAACAATGTTATTTGTGACACTACTGAGAATTATTTGATGCTGTGAGCTTTGGAAAACACATCACATTTCCAGCCCCCACCAAATACACTGAAAGCAAAATTAGGAAAGCTTTGTGTCTGATAGCCTGTCCCTTCTCTCTGCTCCTGGAGTAGCAAATGAGGAATCCAGATGAAAACTCCAGCCCATTTTGAGGAATAGCTAGGCATTATCAGGCTGTGTTTTGTTATCACCAGCTTTCCCATATAACTGTCATTGGACAATGATGCCAATAGATCCAGATCTATTATCCCTTATGGTAATGACCCCAAGTAGCCATTTCTCCACCAGCCAGCTCCAGTTTTGTAGACTTTTGCAAGCCCAGCAAAAAAAACCTTTTTACCCTTATGATAGGTAGGTTTGGCTCTGGAGTCACGGGCAGGACAAATGGGATGGGAAGGAGATGCAGTTCATAGTAACATCAGACTTGTGCTACTGGGGTGAGACTGAAGCCCCACCTCACCCCACATCCTGCCTCTGTTGATAGTGGTAGGACTTGCTGAGTAGGGCGTTTAGTAAGTGCAACCTGCTTATTCCCTTTAATGTCTCTTTACGAGCTACCCACATTGCCCATGAATTTGTCTATCTAACCACTTCTTAAGCTAGCTGGTACCCGTAGCCTTCTGCAGGAATAAATCCCAGAAGTTTGCTACTCATTGTGTATGAAATAGGCTTTCTTTCACCTGTTTTAAGATGACCTCCTAGCCCAATCATCATTTTTCCAGCATCGCCCCTCACTGTCAAGCTGAGTTCAGTTCTCTCAGCATGCAGGGGGAGAAAACACTGTTCTTTAACCTATCTGTCCGCACAAGGATCTGTCTGTACAAAATGTATCTGCTGAAGGACATGACAGAATCATGGTAGCATCACAATTTTCAGCTACTTGTAGATGTACAGTTGTTCTCAGATAACTAGAAACTAGTCTGCTCAGCATTTCTCACATTCCTGTTGTATGATGGTTTCATTTCAGATCTCCAAGGAGTCATTATTGTCTGATATTTCCTTGGTAATACCAAAGGGGGATTAACAGTGCTGGAAAGACTCCACAAGAGTACTGCTTTAAGATACAATTTCTTTGCAGTGAAACTAGAGATAAGACAAACCTCAGCTCAAATCAGCCACAGACGTTTTCCCCATTGCAGATCCACATCTGGATAGGAACTTCATACAGATGATAATTATTTCTGTGCTGCAGTAAACAGACTTACCCGACCCAGACTGAATTTCAACTCCAACTAAATCACATATTCTCAGTCTAGAGTGTGCATCTGGGATAACAAGGAAGCCTAACACTGAATAAGTACATAATAGCACTTTCTTCCACATGTATAAAACACATCTATGAAAACCCATTTCTGTATTGCAGGCACTTGAGAAATGTAGTGCATAAATTACTACTGTAGCATTATAGCTCCTGGTACGTTGTAGTTTCTCTGCCAGTGCAAAAATCTATGTCCTGAAGGGAACACAATCCTCTTTAGACTCAATTAGATTACAAAACATTTATGTTATCAAAGAATCTCTATGACGATTCCTAGCATTTCTCTTTCTTACAGAAAATTGGAAGGATCATGGCGCAAATGAATGTAGTTTGGCTGGTTTATGCTGGACTGTGTGTAACTTGTCATCAGCTCTGTGTTTTGGATCAGATGGAGTGGTTGAAGACAGGAAAGTATAGGGAAAGGTTGTCCAGAGGGACTGGAGTTTGCACCACTGCAGGGTTTCAAAAACAGGTTAGACAAACATCACTCAGAATGGGCGGTGATGTATTTGATCCTGCCCTGAGCACAGAAAGGAATGAGATAACTTCCTGAGGTCCTCACCAGGCTAATTAATCTGATCCTATAAAACCTCAGCACGCTAATAAAGTAGAAGTCTGCTTCCATTTCACATGGAAGCACTTCTCAAAAAAATAGTGGTGGAAAGCAACCACAAAGAGGAAAAAAAGTGGGAGGAGGGAAAGAGGGAGGCAGGCAGGCAAGCAGGAAGGAAAGGAAGCAGGCAGGCAGGCAGGCAGGCAGGAAGGGACATCAGAAGAAACCTGGAGCACTGTATGCTCCACTCTTACCCGTAACAGTAAAGCTCCAACAGCTACTACTCTTCACAGTAAAAGAAAAAAGATGGCTCATCAAAAGGAGAAACTACAACAGCCATTACCAATAGTTAAGAGCTACAACTGAAGGGGAGCATGAGGATATGGATCAAAAAGAATAATTTATTGGAAAACACTAAAAAAAAAGGAGGAGAAATTTAAAGCTGTGCACTGTTGTGAGAAGTGTGTGCAATGCTCTATAGCACTCTTAATGATGTATTTTTAAAATTACCATAATACAAGCCTTCCCAAACAAAAAATACTGAGATCTTTTGTAAAACTCAGTGTTAGTACATTTCCTCTACACTCATATGGAAACACTTTCCTATTGACATAAGCCTCCAAATTAACATACTCTATATATTTAGGTCTGTTTTCTTCTCATCCTCCCTTGCCAAATCCTTTCCCAGATACAATAGTGCCAGGGTTACCACTGAGCACTAAGGACAAGTTCCCATCCCTTAGAAGTCACCCTCCATCAGCTGAAATGTAATCACTGATGTTACACAAGTTTTCAGCCTACCTTGCCTGCAAAGTAAAGCACGAGCATTTAAGTGAGCCCATTTCTTCTGCAATTGAGGCAGGCTAAGAGCACACACATGGTTAATTAGTATGGTTCAGCCAACAGGCAATAACTCATTAAGCTGCAGTAACTCGACTATGTTTGATCATGTGCTTTATGCCTCAAGGCACTTCATAAGTAAAGCAGTAAAGTCAACTTATCTACCATCTCAATTTCTCTCTCCCTCTCTCTTTTATTCTAACCACAGAAAATCATGGTTAAACCACAGAGGATAATTTCTGGACACAGACTAGTTCACCACCTTCCTCTTTTTGGCAGATTAACTGCACTTGAAGATTGTTACTGTTTCGCCTTTCAGCCTGGCCTCTCCCCTCATAGATGCCATTCTATAGGCTCTCTGCAGCCTTGCTCTCCTTGGGACTGCAAGCTGCATTCTTCCCGAGGTGTAATGACAGAAACTGGTCCCAGTGATCCAGCTGAAAGGCTTATCCCTGTGTGCCTAACATGCCATATCCCTCTCTGTCCAACCCAGCCTGATGTTTCTTCCTTCCACAGCTGAGTCATTGTTTCATCATCATAAACCCCAGCTCCCCCATGGCAGAGCTGCTCTCTCCCATCATGTGCCTGTGGAGCTGATTATTTCAGTGTAGGTGCAGATTTGCACTTGTCTTCACTGAATTGCATCCTGTTTATTTCCATACCATTCCTCTAATTACTGACATCTCCTGAGTGCTAATCCTCTCCTCCCTAGTGTCTCTTGCTCTTAGCTGAAACTCTAACAAAGGGATTCTCTACTTCTCCATCCAAATTACTAATGAAAGCACGAATATTCCTGAACCCAGACTATATCCCTAGGGATCCAGCTCAAGAAATCTTTCTAGTCTGACAGTGTTCAACTGGTAACTGCTCTCTGAGTACCTTCAGTAATTTCATCTAAACCTTTTTCCCTTGAACAATGCTTTTCTAAAGGCCAGATATTCTATCTACAGCTTCTCACTCTAATGTGGGCAGCAAGAAAACCTGTATCTTTAATAGGTAATGCTGAGATAATGAGTAGAAAGGAAACTAACTTCCATGTGTCAGACCTGACTTCAACCAGCATCTGTTTGTAGAGGATTATGATGTGACCAAATGTCACAGCCTGACTCTTGCAAACCCGTTTCAGCACTTGCTAAAACATCTGCTAGTGGTCCCCACTGCAAATAGGAGGATGAGCAAAATGGGTTTGGGAATAATTTCGTGTAACAGTTCCTAAATCACAGGCTTCTAAACTTCCATGTGATTTGGATCTGTATGAGTCCAAATTCACTTTCCTACTCCAAATATAAGGGATGGGTTTCCAGTATCAATCTTCATTTCTGCATAGGTAAAAATTACCCAGCTTCAAACTCAACACTGACTCGAATGGCCTGTTTGTTCTTATACAAGGTGAAGGAAGTCACCTATTTCATTCCCTCATACTGTAGTAATTTTGTGATTGGAGAATGGTGGGTAACAAATCCAGATATACAGAGAACTTCCTGTGCTTTTCACATCATCCTGGAGACCAGGCGCATCCAAGCAGGGTGCATAAAGTATAACCCTAAACACCTGTTATGTTGCATGGCATGGCCTTTGAACTGCTCACTAGAGGAGCCCTTCCCTCTTCAGTGGTTTTTATAGGCAGCCTAGGGAGATTATGTGATTAAGTTAGTCATTTAAATTTAGATACCTAGAACAAACAGCACAAACTCCCAGAACAAATACTTCATGATGACATAAGACTGTTCTCTTTCGTAAGAAAGCCAGTACTGCATGAAAGAATTGATGAGAAAAGAAGTATTTCACTCTGTCTTCAATGCAGTCATTGTGGTTTTGTTCTCCCAATGCCAGTTGTGCCTAACAAGTGACCAAGAACTGGTGCAAATTAAGCAAGGGCATTTCTGATCACTGGCCGAACGCTCACATTATGCTAATGAAAAATTGAACTGTAAAATCAAGTCAAAATTTTTTTTCCATGGTTCCCAGTGGAAGTCAAAGCAAACACACATTTATACTTCCTCTTGCTCCGCAGGCAGCTTGGCATCCTTTCCATTGACATCCAGTCCTGCCAGAAAAGCCCACCAGGTCTTTTAGATTCCCACTGGCAGGAAAAGTACCACTCTTGCTGCACCAACATTTGGAAAACACAGAATGTGCTGTGTCTCAATGTTCCACTAGTCTCCATAAATCACTCATAGAAAAGAGCAGGGATTACTTGGGCAGCCATTGTATGCCCAGAACTGGAGCTGAAGGAGGACCTCCAGAGTCGCTATAGAGGGATTACATCACGAGGAAGGGAGGCTGAGCGAATCGCAAGGATGCCTTGTTACAACAACATCCTGTCCTTGCAAAGAGAAGAATTGCTTTTGAGGGAATGACAGAGCTTTGGATCTCAGCTCCCTGAAGCAAGTTCAGGCAAGTTCAGCCTCATTGCTTTTGTGTAATGGAAGGTTTGGGTTTATTATTAGATCGAACTCAAAAGAGCCTTGCCAAGTCTGAAAGTTCATGATGTTTCAAGCAAAGAAAGGAAGTGTCTTACCTCTTGGGCTAGTCTCCCTGTTATGAAACAGGCTAGGAGTTATTTAGCTGTTGTTCCTAACGATGAATGGAAGATGACTGGGTTTCTGCTGAAACCCAGAGGCAGATCTACCCTTCAAAGCTTGTGAGTGAGGGCACTGCAGCTTTTCTCCTCTGAGTGAATTTCCTGTTTCCAGAGATTGCTTTTTCTGCTGTGAATGAGATAAACATTGATACAGCACAGAGCAAACAGAATCTGCTGTGAGGCTCATCCTGGGATTACTGGCTACTCAAATAGAAAAAGATAGGGTGGGAATTAAATTCATATAAGCCTTGCCCTGTTGCTTATAGCCCTTTTTCACCCTCCTCAGACTCCATCTTTATGCCCACTGCACATTTGCCTCTGTCTGAAGGCTGTCCCCAAGCCTCACTGCTCTCAAGATGGACACATCCTCTATTTTCCAGGCTTAGCCAATTGCAGAGAGTTCAGACCCACTTGGTTTTGTGTCAACCATCTCCCCAGCCTAAACAGTTTATATTCCTCCTCTGGGGTTACTGGCACTATTCTGATAGACAGCAACCATGGGTCCTCTCAGCCACAGTTTTGCTCAGGAAAGCTAGCCAAACTTTGGATTCACCTTCTATCATTTAGGTAATTTTTTTACCCTTAGCCTGGTTTTATATCCTTATCTGCACTTAATTTTGGTATAATTTCTCTCTTTTGAAAATGAGTAAAGTCAAGTGGTTCTTCCCAACAGCTAACCCAATCCTATGCTGTAGTGAGAGTGTTCATCACGATGCTCCCATTTGTCTGTGCCAAGACCAGTCATGTAAGTGTTTAAGGAAAGCAAACACAAGACCCATCTGTAAAGAACACAGCATCTGGCTTGATGCTTTCCTAAAGTATAAAAGCTGTTTCTCACTGTGATACAAATCTTTACCTGTCTTACCATTCTTACACTAATACCTGTCTTCATTAGCTTCCCTGATAATTTTCCAGGTATCTCTGTATCAAAATCACCTGTTGAAATTCAGCTGTATTAGATCTACTTAATGCCTGGTGCCTAGAAAATCAGTTTCCTGTTGGTTATCTACCCATCTATCGGTTGTCTATCAGACTAGGCTGGCTTGAGCTACTCCTGATTACCCGAGTCTGAATACCACAGGTTGGTTTTACTATATTTTTTTTACCCTGAACACCCTTCTAATTTTTATTTCTCCTTCAAATTTCATTCTAGGCCTCCCCTAACATCAAGACCACAATGGTCAACTGGCTAGGAACCATTGCCCATATTGTAAATCTGGGTCAGCATCTCTGACTGAGTATATTTACAGAAAAAGTAGTTACTATTGGATTAATGATTTCATGCAATCTGATGAAGGAGCCTTTAAGGGTCCTGGGATGGAGATGATCTTGTCTATGTGATAATGTGCATTGACCATACTGTTTTTTTTTTTACCCACAGTGCAGCCTCTTAAATTTTCATGCCCCAGTTCCTAACAGCTTCC
This sequence comes from Agapornis roseicollis, assembly GCA_002631895.1. Taxonomy (NCBI): domain Eukaryota; kingdom Metazoa; phylum Chordata; class Aves; order Psittaciformes; family Psittacidae; genus Agapornis; species Agapornis roseicollis. The sequence goes on along the minus strand of NDXB01012945.1, from coordinate 49,558 downwards.
CTGGTTTTACCCCAAGTATTTAACAGCTCCTTATAGAAAACTGAATTATGGGAATTTTTTACTTGGTGTTCTATATGAACATCTTTTGTACTTGCTTCTTCCCTTACCGCCTCCTTATGCACCTCTTGTCTGCTTTCTGTTTATGCCTCAGAAAATACTCAGAGCTTGTTGCCCTTGCAGGAGCAACAGCTTGATTTACAGCAACTCAGCTTGATTTACAGCAACTTCCTCTTTATATCAACCCATGGAGGCCTCTTTCTTTGCTCTTCCCAATTTGTTTTCGGTCCCTCTTTCTCCTCAATGTCCCTCTGTTGCGTGTCCAAGTAGGTCTGGAACCTTCCATTACAAAGTCCATCCAGTTCATTGAAGTGATCTGCCTGCACCTCAGTGCTGCCGTGCTCCCCTAGATGTGCTTTTCTGGCTCGCCAGCTTCTCTGGCTCATCTTAATCACAGAGCAGCCCCTGAGCAGGCACTAAAACACAGTGTGAAACATATCTTCCTGTTCAACACTTCCAGGTCTGGGGTTTGCTTGCTCAACAAGGTGCCTCATCCATTAAAATGGCTCTTTATCCTCACAGCTCCTAGCTTTAGGTGAAGAAAAAGGGGCAGGTGTGTATGTCTAAAACACAGAGAAGTGAAAGTTGCTTTTTCTCATTGCTGTGACAGCATTTACTCATGGTAGTGTAGCTCTGAAACACAGAGGTAGCTGAAGACAAAGGACAAGCTAAAGATGGGTAAAGAAGTTCATTCCTCCTGTTGCAAATCAGGATGTTCAGACCATCCAACAGAGCCTGACTCAATTCTGTACTGTACATTTTGGAAAGATGTTTTTCATCTTGTGTGTATGGAAAGGTCACACTTAAAATGCCTGCTTTTAAAGAGAGGTTAGATTGAATGAGGCTTGACTTGAATAACGCAAGATTTTACATAGGAAAGGTTGTGCCATTGCCATCAGCCCCCTTTCATCTCCGCTGCAGCCACCCCTCTGTTTTCAGTGGCTGGACCTGCAAACTGCGAAATAAAAGTGGGTTTTTTTCTGAGTACTCCCCTCCTTCTGCTGCCCTGGATCCAGGGAGTTCTCCTGCTTGGGTAGTGGCTGCTGGGGGCATCCTTCCCAGTGGTGCCATATCTGTCACACCGTCCCACAACAGCGTCCTGTTCTGGGCACTGAGTGGCAATTGGGTCTCTGCTGGTGTTTGTTTTCTGGCGTGCTAACCCAGAATGATGATGTGGCAGCAGCACTGGTGTTACATGCCAGGCCGAATGAATGGGAAAGAGATATTTTCATTATTTTGAAAAGCTGGATTGATTTCACATCCAGCTGGCACTACTTATAAAACCTCTTTCCCCCAACCTCTTCTGTTTTAAATACTGTCCTGATTTCACAGGCTGTGATTGTTTCTGCAGCCCCTTCTCAGGCCAGAGCTTTTGAGAGAAAAAAACAACCAAACAAACACAGTTTGGGTTTTTTCCTGCACTGACACGATTAGCTGCCCATCACTTTCACAATGAATGTGCTAGTGCTGTCATAAGGCATATGCTGCCAGTGGGGTTTCCTTCCCACCCCTGCTCTTTAAACATAGCAGAAGTTCTTTTTTCTCTGTAGTGAGAAGCTGAAAACAAAATCAACCAGGACTGGCGCTGGCACAAGCACCAGATACACCCCTACTCGATAAGAAGTGAGCAAACAGGCTCAGATAAAGCTCAAACCCTTGGGAATCTGGCCCAGGCCATCCTTATTCGGTGCATCCATCTGTCCCGTGTCCAAAACATCACTGATTTTATTGTTATTGGGAGATTATCTTGGCCTTGGTGCCTTCCTGTGAAACGCAGCAGGATCCTCTGCCTCTGCCCCACCAGCCTCCTGCCTGCATCGCCCCATGAACAGGAGAGGCTGAGTGTGATGGAGGCATGGAGGCATGATGGGAGCAGGTCAATGGCACCAGGGTGGGGGCTCCCAGCCCCTCGCCTTCCCCACAGACTGCCGTGCTGCCTACACCATACTTAGGGAGAGTTTATCTCATCTTGCCTTGAATGCATTTACTGTTTGAACCATAATTACCTCACTAGGCAAAGCACTCTGTTATCTGATGCCCTTCCTGATAGATGTTTTTTTCCAGCAACATGAACTCAGTTGGGCTTCTGTTAAGCATCACTCATTTATTCTTCCTTCTGCTTGGGATACCCAGCACTTGTAATTGCCTTTTTTTTCTTCCACCCAAGTGTTATCCACCCAGTAGCTTCTTCCACCCCAGTGTATCAGTGCGGGAGAAAGACTGAATATGTAACTAGTATTTTACAGCTTTTTCCACTTGCGTGCTTTTTATTCACTCAAGAATCTTCAAAATTTAAAAGCCGTACAAAGGGCTGCAAATGAAAATGGAGTCAAGCCTTTCAAATCTGTGAATTTCGATGATTTCAGATATGTGAACAACAGCCCTTAAAATGATCTGCTCTTGCATGCTTTCGAAAGGTATTCAATATCCATCCAGAAATTACACAAGATGAAACGTCAGGAAAAATGACTAGGGGAAAACAGAATAAGAACATGAACATGAAATATCTCTTCCTTCCCAGAGAATTTCTGAGCTTTCAAGCTAATGCCATTAGAACCCTCAGAAGCGAGCAGAAATGCCCTAAAATTAATAGGAAGTTTTGTAACTAACCAATGAAGAGATTTCAAAGCCAAAGTAATCTGATTAAATACTGTGAATCCAGGTGGCATCCTCCCATATCATTTTGTATCAGCTGCAATCTTTAATAGCACATGCCAAGAGGTACAAAAATAATGCACCACAGTGGCATACAGTTTCCTGAAATACAATTAACTTTTTATTAGTCAGATTATCCTGCAAGAATAACCAGTTTTGATTGAATACAGTTATATTCTTTCATCTTATTTGATACCATCAAAACAACCAAAAAAAGTAGAGTAAGGAAAACCCCTAATACAGTGGCTATGAAAAATAAGGAACAATCCTTGCGGACATGAGAAGAGGAAGGGAAATCACCCAGAAAGGGTATACGGAAATTGTGCGCCCCACACCTTGGCATCAGATTGAGTGGCTTAGGCAACAACAAAAGCAAAACTGTGGCTTGCTTGCCTTTCTTAATTGGTTTTCCCTTTTTGTATCGATACAAACCAGTGCTGCTCAAAGAGGACAAGCACTCCTACATGTGGTGCGCTGGAACCTCTGACGTGAGAACAGAACTGTTTTCATACTTAAGACGTGATCCTTACACATCCCCCAGAGTATAAACCAGAAGGCTTATGCAGAAGCAAACATACCAGGAGGACACTGCCTGGCTTGTCAAAAGGCGGTGTTTGGCATGGCAGAAACCAGACCTTTCTCTGAAAACACCAGCCATGGGTTTCCCACTGCACAAAGCAGCTCCCCTTGCACACATGTGAGTAGGGGCAAAGCTCAGCACACCCTGACGTGAGGTACGGGTCTGGGGGGTGTGTTCAGCTTCTTTCTCCTTTATGGCTGCAGTAGATCCCGAGGATCTATACTCGCCCTGGAACTTGGCAGGTTTACTTATTTTTAGATGCCTTACGCAGCTTCAGCAGCAGCTGAGTACACCTGTCATTGGCCCGGGTTGCACAGACCCTTTCGTGGTACTGTTGCAGTGATCTCCAGATAAAAATATATAGGAATAAACACACCAGGTTGTAGAATAAAACTGAAAAATAAAATAAGAGTGCTTGGGTTTGGCGTGGGGAAACATCAGAAGTGAAAAGCCAAAACATGCTGTGTGCTTGTAAGCACTGTGAAAGGAGCAACCTATTCATCGGAGCTGAGGAGCAATTTACTCACCTGGAGCATTTCCTATCACACTTCAGGACCTGAAACACATTCTTAGATCAGCAATAAGGGAAGCAGTGAAAGCGGTGACTATTTTGTTTCCAGACCAAGCTGTTGGGGTTAAAAGCCCCAGCAGTGCATCACAGCTGTGCTGGAGGCAGCCATGAAATTCCTTCTTGTCCACTCCCCCAAAGCCATGCATGGATCCTACATTTACAAGGGGTTAAGTTTGCCTGAAGGGGATGTGAGTTAGGCTTTGCTGCCAGCTTTCAGAGCTGCTTGAGCATTTCCTACTGAACATTCCTATTCTACCTGCAAAATACTTCTGGCACATTTCTGCATGGGTAAGAAGATAACTGCTTTAATTAAATATCAAAGATCCCACTATTTTGGAACACAGAGAAAATTCAAAATACCCAGAACCTAAAGCCTGTCTTTGCCCATGGTACTCCTGACAGAGGGTGGTTTGGCTCCATAGAATATAGGACCTCAGGACTTCAGGGTTAACTCCAGTAGCTCACATTGCTCAATTTCACCTTCATGAACCCTCCTGCACTGCAACAAATCACACACAATTTTGTAAGTGCCTGGGAGAAAACAAGGAGATTAGTAGCAGCTAGCACACATCAAACTCATCTAATTGTACCGAGTTATGTCAGGCTAGTCTAAATTTGTTTTCACAACAAGATAGTGGAAGAATCAGTAAATGTCATGTATCTTGACTTTCAAAGCTGGAAAAGTATGGTCTAGATTAAATTATTTGAGGTAGTTGCAAGAGTGGCTAGAAAATCATAGTAGTTCTCAGTGTCATAGTGTCACCTCACTGTCAGACTGAAAGGACATTTGGGCAGCAGTCTATGTGCTCTGTCCCAATTCTGATGGCAGTCCACATTAGGAGTCAAATTAGACATTAGGGCCTGGAAGGCTTCCTAAAACTGAAGATAAGGAAGCCCTGGAGAAGATTATGTGAGAAAGTTGTGGTTTCTTGATCACTGAAGGTCTCCACCATTGATGGGTGGGCATACATCTGTCAGGAATGATGTTGCCCATGTGCAGAAGATGGACCTGAGACCCTGTGGAGTGGGTGCATGCCCTGGAACAGGCAGCATTTCAAAGAGATCAGGGGATAAAACCAAACTCCTGGTTTGAGGTGGACAGAATGCTAGCCTGAAAATTGTGGCAGAGGTGCTCCATCGCTTCCTTCAGATTGGTGTGTAGGTTGCTGCAGCAATGTGCTAGATACATAGCAGATGGACAACCTCCAAAAGATAATCTAGCTAATACCAGTTTGGTTTTTTGTTTGTTTGCAAAATCATAATGATACTGTCTTTACCAACTTGTTTGGTCTCAAATTTAGTACTCCCTTTGGATCCTTTCTATAAACACCTGTAAGGGCACAGTGCAGCCAGGTCATCATGCAGCCACAGGGATGTAGCCTGTAAGCCCTCATAAAGTTAAATATACAGTGAGGTTTTTTCACCTCTTCATTGTCAGACAAATATGAAAGCCAAAGCAGACTCCAATTGCACATACCAGCCGTAGCAGAGGGAGCTGTCATCTCAGACTTCCTGCTCAGCTGATTGAAATGCTGATTGATGCACTTAAAACACTATATCAATCACTCTTAAGGTTAAGAGCTCAAGGCACGGAGAAGGGGAAGCAAAACAACAGGAAATTTCCAGAAGAAGAAAAATAATCATCTTCCCCTGAACAAACCACAAGAAACCCACCCACCTCCTGAAAAGAAAACACCAAACCAACCAAAAAACAACCCAGCAAGCCCAGAAGCAAGCCATGAGCAAGAGATACTTTGGGTGTCCCGTATTCTTCACTGCCTCATGTTCCCAGGGATCTATTGACTGTCAAGAACGTTGAGAGGTGACATGAATGGTAGCAGGAATAGCTGTATTTTCACTCTCCTCTATCTATTTGTGTGTGCTGCCTACATTATGGCTCAGGGTCTTGTGCCAACTCAGATAATGCACAACCAGACACAGAACATTAAACAGTACCTCCAACTTTAATTGTCCCTTTTGAATTTCATTGCTCAGGAAGAACACCAGCCTGACAGCTTGGATGCTGTCTGGTTCCTTTACAGACCAAATGCACAAAGAGTTTTGTGATGCCAAATCTGACAGTGCAGCGCAGAGTTGAGGTGTTTGCACAGAGAGGGAGCAAGGAGTAATGTCTCTCCAGCCCAGCTACAGACATTTTGGGCAATGGTTCTCAACATAAGAAGGATTTAACCTTGAACTTAATCGCTGTATTTCACAACTGCTCAGCACACATCCAGTGCCAAGGTCTGCTGGCCAGTGAAGATGGCATTGGACATACATCTGGACAGGGGTCACCTGAAGCTCCTCCTGCACTCAAACAGCATGGACTTTGTTTCATAGCTCATGCACCCCCATCCCTCCATCCCCAGCAATTCAAATTGCAACTGGTACAGAAGACAGAGATGAACGGAACCTTTTTTAGCCTTCTTTAATGAAAACATAGTAAAACCTGCAGAGAAGCCCACGTGGGCTTCTTTCATCCTGAAGAAAAGAAATAGAGCTGTTTTCAGTTAGGAAATAGAGACGTTTTCAGCTGGAAAGTGAAAACTATGTGGCAGCTAGTTAAACAGCACACGTGATTAATAATTTACCCCAGGTATTTAGGAGTTGAAGCCTTTACCCAGGTAATACCAGGAAGGAGTGAAAAGGAGCCGTGCAAGCCATGCATGCCGCACTGGGACCTACAGATGGTGAACTGCATAGCTCAGAGGTGGAAATGATTTGCGGCTGTTTCAATATAGAATACCAGTAAGCTTGGAGGGAGTGTCAAACCTTGATAGCTACCATCATTCATCTTTCCTGTCTCTTGTGTTAGTCTCTAATTTTAAAAGTCAGCTTCTTGTAAGAGCCATCATTATGTTTTCAATCTCCAAACCTTCCAGCTTCTCTGGAGAAACAAATGAGGGGGAAAAAAAACCTTTTCAGAGCTCAGAAGGAAATAATGGCTTAGTGTGATCATTTCCTTCTAGGAGATGGGATGGTAAAGGATTTCCGAGAACAGACTCCAGTCAGGGTGCGTTTTGTGTTCAGCAGTATTGCTGGAGAATTTACACACCTGTCACCTAATTGCCACTTCCATTGTAAAACAGAAATGACAAACCCAAGACTTTTATTTTCTCTTTTTTTCCCTTTTCTCAATAGCAAAGTGCTTGACACCCTTTTGAATAGAAACCACAGATTTCCTCCATGCTTTGGGATTCAAAAAGCATCTGCAGCGTTCAAGATGCAAGCAGAGAGGGTTTCCTTTGAGTCCTCACGTTATCAGATGGTGCAATGTATTATTAAAATCCAATTTAAACTTCGTACTCTCAGGTGCCAGATGGCCAAACTATGTTTGCAGTCCTGGAGCAGAGCTAGGATGGGCTTGTCACATGCTTCTGCCATTGTCACATCCTTCGAAATAGACATTTCTAATGTCACTTTGTTTTTTAAGCCATTGGAAGCCTGTTAACCATTTGAGCTCTAGCATGTCTGTGTGCTCTACAGATCTCTGTCACGACGTACAAGCATTCCCAAGACTGTAGCAATCCTGCTTAATTCTTGCAAAACTGGGGTGGTCCTTAGCCAAGTGGTGGGAATACAACTGGGGCCAGACCTTAATCTTTGTCTGCTGTTCCTCTGCCCTTGTGGCAAAGCCATGAAAAAGCAGAGAAGTGATGGGCACAAGGAGCCGACATTCCCAAGCCCTGACCAGACTTTTCAGTTTGAGACCAAACATGAGGTTGGGAGCAGCTTGTTAACAATAAAAAGAGAGAAATCAAGGACAGAAATTTCTGTATCTACAGACCTCAGGGGATTTCTTGCCAGGAAAGTTTTCTTATTTCTACCACCCCATACCCCCCCCCCCCCCCCCCCC
>NDXB01012945.1:0-41765 GCA_002631895.1 Agapornis roseicollis | reverse complement strand
CCCCCCCCCCCCCCCCCCCCCCCCCCCCCCCGGTGTGTCTCTCAGTGGTATTTTCTATGCTCCATTACACTTCCCATTTCGGATTTTAGAAGATAGGACAACTTTTGAGCTGGCAGGGTAACAAGAACAAGAAAATTACATAGGACATGGCTTGGATGGAATTTAGCCCAATGACATCATGGCTGCATGACAACCCTTTCCAAAGAAAAGCTGCTCCCAGACCACATACAGAGCATCCTCTCTGCAAAACTGTCCCATGGTTGTCCCTGGGACAAACAGGATGGGGCAAAGGCAGACGCAACATGGCTACAGCGGAGGTGGGCACATACCTACCTACAGACCCATGGGCTGGAGCTCCTCCACTATGCTCAGCTGTATGCATGTCTCCTCCAGGGAGGATGTACTCCTGCTCTGGGCTCTTAAAGAGTACTCAAGCACTTCACTGAAGGCTCCATGCCTCTGAGGATCATCTTCCCCAGAGGAAGAAGCCAAAACACCCACTCCATAAGGATGTCTCATGATGCCTCTTTCAAGGTTTCTCTATGTATTTCCTTCAGAAAAACAAAGATAAAGCCAGGTTTCTCATCTGTAATAAGGGGAAAGGAGATCCCCTTGGGAAGGAGGAATAACAGCCCCAATTGTTTCATCATTGTAATGGCTGTATGGGGATTGGGAATGGCTCGAACTGTTCAGAGGCACAATCTGCCCTCTCACAGATAGCTCAGTGTGTTCAGTAGCATGGCAACATCACCAAGCCATCCTCCTTGAAGCCAATATCACAGGAGGAGATTAACTCTGAGCAAGCAGGCAACAATAACAGGCTCATTGAAATGCAAGGAGAGCTCCGCTTTGACCACATTGAAATACCCCTTCTCCATTTCAAGCTTCTCTTGCTGCTGCTGGTGCAGGTGCCTTGCCTGTGTGGCAAGTACCCCCTTTTTGTGGCTGTTGTCACCCAGCTCTGCACCTTCAACAGCAGTGTACCTGAGAGGTGATGTGAGACAGTGGTGCCATGGCAGGGAAGTTCCCAACCTGGCACAAAGTTGTGGCAGGAAAAGGAGAGTGGGGAGGGGGTTGTGAAACTGGGAGCAGGTGGCAAACTAGGATGCAATTCCCAGCAGAGCTGGCTGGAAGAGGCTGACTGACACGCTGCAGAGAGGGGATTTATCCCATCCTCCTCCCCACAGGCCCCCGGAGTAAGTTAAACAAGGCGTCAGATGTTTCTATTTTAGGAGCAACCAGGGAGGCTGGCAACTGCAAAATGAAAAGGATGGGAAGGCAGAAGTTGTCTAGTAAAATTAGCAACACGTTTCCCTCCCTGCCTTCTAGAGAGCGTGCCCTCTTCCAGCAAGCTGGGGTCTGCACAGCGTAAATTATTCCTGTCTAAATTTGAGCTTGTGCTGTTGTTTCTGCCAAGTGTTTACTCTTGAAAGCCGTATTTTTTCAGGCACAGATGACACCGGCTGACATGTGTCATCACAGGACGTGTCCTTGAGAAATATATGCTGTGAAATTGCATGGATGCTATCCAGGACGAGCTGCTCATGTGCACAGAGAACACAAGCAGAAGGTCTTGGTCAAGAGACTGCTCATCTGTCCCACCATGGCCAAGCTGGACTGTGGGTGGGGGAAGCTCTCCACTGCCAAATGTCACCAAGTTCACAGATCACCGCTGAACCATGCATGCCTTTGGCTTGTACAGATAAGACCTCTGGGCACCTTCTCCCACAGATATCTCTGCACTTTTGTGAATGAGACCTGTCCTTCTCAAGGCAGTGAGTAAAGCCACAACTTCATCATCTGTCACAGGTTCCTTAACATCCAGAAACTGCTTCAGGCACATTCCTCGCAGCACAGCAATTGCACACCACTAGCAATTGCCATAAGGGTAAAAGAGAGATGTTGGATAAATATTTCACTGCCATTTGCATTCTCCCAAACCTACATTCCTGTTAAACCCCTTTGGCTACATGCCATCTGCCAGCACCAAGACCATAGCTTGTTGAAAATGTTGGATGATCCCTTTTCACTCCTGTTCAGATTGCTGAAAGCCCAGGTGCATGCAGTGTAAGTGACAAACCCAATTGCTCAAATACTGTGCAGGTCTATTTTGGTTGTACCAAGTATATTTTATGGCTAGGAACACAGTGGCCATATTCTATCATCAAAACAAACATCTCTGGGCTGGGCAAGCTCCGAAGGCTTATAATCAGCTTTGGCCTATACCTACTCATAGGATTCTGTCCAATCTGAAGCATGCAGATTAAAATAAAAGGTATATTCAAAGAGAAGGCTTTGTACACCCAATTACGGAAAAATTATTTAAGTTACTGCCATAAGGCCCAGCAGGTTGAGGTTAGAAATGTTCTTTTTTCACCACTCTGGCACCATATGGCCAAAGTCAACAAGAGACTGATGAGAGTTTGATATATGGCAGCCCAGCATGATTTCATCTTTGAGAGGTCACAGGATTAGTGCATAAAACAGTCAGATGTGATTAACATTAGGCACTGTAACAGTGCAGAGATGGACGGGTCTGTCACTGTGCCTACAGATGGAGAGTCAAAGTCAGATGAAGGTCAAACAGGGCACTGTGACTGTCTGGGCAGTCAAAACCTGTGACAGCCTACCCTGTGTGGTGCTGCCATAGAGGAATTCCACTTGTCCCAAAATGCCTCTCAGTGCCACCAGCGCTACTGTGCTTCTCAGCCTTGGTTTGCACAGCACACCTGTCTGCTCCAGCAGCACACAGCAAATGGAGGAGGACATCTGTGCCGGGGAATTGGTTTCTGCCGTCTTCTGCTATTTTTACGTGGTGGCTGAGAAAGCTTCCAAAATGAGACACATTGCCACAATTAAACTGAATGCATTTAATAGCAAACTAGATCATGAATTGCAGAGCAAAGCCACTTCATATTTCCATGGGGCTTGCTAGAAAAATAGCTCCAATAATGAGGCACATTGTAGACTTGTTTATGTTCAGCTGACTCTGTTCAAGCAACAAATTATCTGTGTGTGATTATGAGGCCAAATTCACCCTATAATTTTTCATTTAGCCTTATTTTACTGGCTGGCCTGTTCCACTGAGCTGAGGAGTTCTTCATGGAGCAGAACATCCCTGTCCTTGCTCCCAAGCTGAAAGAGGACTTTACAGGTGTTGCACAAGGTCACAACATCCCATGGATAGCCACCACTCGGTAGTACCAGCTTCCAGGTTCAGTTTGCAAGCAGAAGGCTGAGTCACCTTTCTAGCTTGGTTTACTCCTCCCTGGACTCAGTAACCAGGATCTAAGCAGAGAGGATACTCTGGAGCCAGCTTGGACTGGTAAAATTCATGTCAGAAGCATGCACCAGCCTCAGACAGAACTGGTGCCTCGGCATTTGGAGAGAAAAGGCCTGATCTGCTTTACCAGCTGCCCCATGGCGTTCACGGGGAAGCACATCCCTGGCATGCCCACACAGGCCATCCAGGTCCTAGCACTGTAATTGAAACCATCTAACACTGCAGCCAGCGCCCTGCCATGAAAAGCAGCAGAGGCTGCATTTCATCACTAATCTTGTGCTTTTGCTCACAGCTACAAGTAGCATTCCCAATAAAACAGGCGCAGGAGAATTCCTGTGTGCTCTTCGTGCAGCCGCGTAGGAGGGTCTCTGGGCAAAAGGCTTCCCAGGCTGGAGTATTTTGGGGTAATTCATAAGGTTGTTTCACTGCATGTTTTAGAACAAGCTGAGTCGCTGTCCCAGCCACTCACTGCTGTGGGCACACTGGGATTTCCATGCAAGCCATGGTGGGGCAGGGATGAAGACAGACAGAACAGCTATATGTTATAACCCTGAATTAGGAGAAATGTTCCCAGCCCTTACATAGCGCCTTCAGTTGTGCCACATGGGCAGTACCAACCTCAAAACATCAAGCTTCTCTTTTGCTTTTCCTGAGCTGCTGGAAGAGGCACCCCAGAGCAGCCCAGCAGCAGAGCCCCCCATCACAGCACCAATGCCCAGTACACACCTTGGTGCTCAGTCGTAAGCACAGGGATGTGGGAACCCTCATTTCCGCAGTAACAATTGCACATACCCTATATATTTATAGCCTCCCTCAAAAGTCCTGACGAGGAAAAGATAACACAGAAGCACCAACCAGAAAAGCAAGCAAAGGAGCTCTGTGTCCTTGTGTTTCCACTTGTTACTCATATGCCTTTTATTTTTGGTGCCTGTCCTAGCAGTTTCCAAGAAGTCTCTCCCTATCCTACTGCTATGGGGAGGTATAGCATTACATTCCAACACTGCAGGCACAAACATCTGAGGACAGAGTCAGACCATGAGGGCAAGCCTGTATTTATAATACAAGACCTGAACGGGGCCAGGTCACTGGAGGAGGCTGCACTTTCCTGAAACACTAAAAGATACTCCAGGAGTCCCTGGGATGACCAGGAATTACCAGTGGAGCACTGCAGGGTTGGGTCTGCAGATCTGCACCGTGCAGAAGAGCCGAATGTGAGACACATCACCTCGCTGCCACCAGGCATACCTCACCCCTTCCCTGGGCAAACCAGTGCCTTGCGGCAGGGCTCAGGAGGGCATGGGCAGAACTGCCCAGTGCTGAATTCAGTCTCTGCTATTTCAGCTGGTTTGAATTTTAGTGGAAAGACCCTCATTTTATTATACTAGTAAAAGTATGTCAGATAACATTCATCGTTGTTACTCCTACAGGATTAAACCATGGGTGCCTTTTGCTATTTCAGATGTTTCCTTTAAATTTATCAAAATTTATATAGCTGATCCATTTCTCTTTGGCAATAAGGTCCAAGTCAGACAGAGGCAAACATTATCAAGATGTACCAGGAGCAAACTTACTCATGAGCATTCCTGTGGGCAAAGCTTCACACAAGAGCCTCCTTCTTTTTTAATAAACGTATCTTGGAGACATTTTAACCTGTGGGAAAATAAACACCTCCTAGCCCCTTAGGTTCCATTGGTCCTGTTCATTTCTCACATGAGAACATAATGCTTTCCAGTGGTAACTAGTTGGGATGTCACAAATAAAGGGTTATACCTTCAGGTGAGGCAGAGCTTCTTATGAGCTTACTACTTAGCTATTAGAGATCCTGTTCTCATGCAGAAATTACATACACATACGGATGTGTGCATTATTTAACACAGAGCAGCAGGACTGCAGATGGCTGGAGCTTCTAGCTCAGGAAAGCAAGAGTACTAATTTTTCCTCCTTCTGTGTAGCCACCCAATGCTGAGGTGGAGAGGATGAAATACATGGCATTACCTGATAATTCAGATATACTTTTAAAACACACCATCCAGCAGGGGAGTAAAAAGCATTATCAAGATGTCTTTCTTGTAGTCAAGCACCCTGTGCTGGATTTGGGTTGGTGCTTTGACAGGCTGCAGTTGTCAACCCCACAATAAGGTTATTCCACTTGGATATTTTTGACCTTGTGCTAAAACTTCAAGAAGAAAGTGCACTTACATTTTTAATGTGCATCCTGCTGACACACCACCTTTCCCTGTGGGAGAAGCACTGCTTGAGGAGAGAAGAGTAAGAAAGAAGACAAGTAATTCCTCTCATGAGGGATTACTCCTCCAATGAGTTGGATAAACTCATGGATTTCATGTGCACAAGATGTAGAAGAAAAGGAAGTCATCAGTGTATGGTGTTTATTATTTCAGTGTGTGGCAAAATGTTGTTCTAAGAATAATATCAACCTACCATGGGAAGCCACATGATTTCTATCAGGATAATTGGTAATTCAGACCTCTAATGTTTCTCTTCATAGAAAATTACAGCCTTGGAGAAGAACGTATTACTGCAGAGAAAGTCAGAGTGAGCACTGAAGAGCTGACAGCCTTGGCTGAAGGCAGAGATTGCTTTTCATTGATAATGCAATGTTTTACCAGTGCTAAACTGATTTGGACCATATGACAACCAAAGTAACAACATCTATGGGGCTTAATCTGCTCTACGACCCAAGGAGTTGCAAGAAGATTGCCCTGTTATTGCACTTACCATCAAAACGTGTAAAACATTTAAAAACACAAACTTGGAAGAAGTCTCCAAAGACCACGGGTTTTCCATCATTTCCTCCCTGGAGAAGAAGGATCAGCCACCCTGACACCAGATGAAGCCATCCCTGGGACCTGTTTTCTAGCACTGCCTGGGCAGAAAGCCTACCATGACAGCAAGCACTTCCGATGGCCTCAGCCATAGCTCCTATCTTCCATTTTCTCTTCTCCAAAAGGGAAGCCAGACAGCTGTTGAGGAGCTTTGGGAAAAATCTTGTCAAAAACTTAAAAGCAGACAGTGTGTGAGTGTCTGTGTGTGTCTCCAGCTGGCTGATGGTATGGCGCTGGCTTTCTTCTTTGTTTCCAAGCTGCAAAATAACCATAAAACTGAAAACCTAAGTAATGTGTTGATGGCTTGCTTAATTTCACTTATCCTGTGTATTCCAGCACTGTACTTATGTAGCCACAGAGATCTTTCACTCTGTAACTGCAAACAAAGTAGTCTCTAACTATGGAAGGGGGCAGAAGAGCTGGTGTGAGTTCACCAACAGTAAATAACACTCTGCTGTTTCATACATACAGTTTGCAAGAAGTAGAAAAGGAGACATTTCAGTTCAGGGAGAATTAAGTGCACTCTGACATTTTACCTGAGCAATTCAGAGCATGGTAAAATGAAGACAAACATTTCCAGGAACACCTGGGAAGGTGGATAAATGATGCCTTGGATTCCCAGGGAAACTCCTGTTCCTTCATGGCACTGAATGCGGCACAGTAGTAGAAGATCTGGATTTGTACTGCTCCTGCTGGCCTTAGGATGGTCGTCCTGAAGGCCAGGCCTGCTTTTTAGAAACCCTTTTCTTAAGAAAACAAGCCCAAGAACAGGCAATAGGGAACAGTTTTTCTTTTGCTTCATTGCTTAATGAATTTAGGTTAATATTTTAAAAAACCACTCAAAATCGATGTTGTTATTCAGATATTCATAAGCCAGCATAAATGTTGTATCTTGCCTTTGACCTGCCGCTGCAAATTCTGCATAAATTTACAAAACTACATGAAATCTAATTTAGCTGAGGTCTTAGTTCTATATGCACCAGAACACATACAAGCATGCACACACCTTTTTGGCATCTGTGTCACAAAATGCCCACACCATTTAAAGTGACACAATAAACCACTAACATGATTATGGTGGGAGCTTCAGACAGATATCTTTTAATGATGCTTTTATATCTTCTGCTTGCAAATGATCACTTCTCCTGGTGTTTTTCCCAAATATTACTCATTTTCTGTCACTGAGTGCAAGAAACCATCTGTCTTCTTTCAGAAGAAACCAGCAAAAACCAGACAACCTAAATCCTGATCCTGGTCCTTCTACAGAGAGGGGTGGTCAGGTTAAGGAAGCAGGGTTTGACACAACCTACTATCCAGCTGTGTTTATGCCCTGCTGGCTTTATTGGTCATGAAATCTACATGCAAAGCCAAAGGACTCTCCTAAACACTGTATTTGCTTTGCTGCAGGTTCTTTATGCTGCAGAAGACCAAATTAAGAGCACTGCTAGATAAGCGATTCAGTCTTTCCAAAGACATACTGCTAGGATTTTTGGCTTCAGAGTCCACAAGAGCAGCATGATGCCTTGGCTTTTAATTAGCTTAAGCCAGAGGGAGCAAAGATCTGAGCTCTTGAGCTATACTGGAGAGACCGAGAGCTGAAGAGCTGAGGCAAAGCTGCCATAACCTTCCCCCCTGCCATCAAGTTCCCATCAGTGTGAAAATTAATGTGTTTACTCCCCATCAGTGGGTGAAATCAGAGCCCTCATGCAATTTCTGTCAACAATCACTAGATCACCCCATTTCTGTGCAGGCCTGATGACTGCAGTGCAGTGCCTCTGCCCGGGGACGTGCGAGAGGCTGGGAGGAATCAACCTACTGCTTAAAACCAGAATGTGACACTGAGGAGAAGCAGCGCATGTTTTGCAGAGCCTTTTTTTATTCACGTGCTAAAATTTTTCATATTAAACAAGCCGGGCTAATAGACGTGGCAAATGAAGTGCTAAGTCAAGCCTGCCTTGTTCCGCTGCTGCAGCTGTTCCTCTGACTTTTGAAGCCACCAGCTTGCTAGGCAGTATGAACACAGTTTGCTGGATGCTCTCATGGCTGGTGGTGCAATGTAAGCACAACACTTGGAATACAATCCACCAGTGTCCCCACGCCAGATCCCATAACCTACTTCCTAGGCCTGCTGCCAGTGTTGTGCTATGAGTCACGAAGAGAAACAAACATAGAGAATGTCAGATTAAATAGGACGCAATGCTTTCGCAGCATTTAAAAGCAGAGCAATTGTGCTGCAGCATACAAACCTCCCTGGACTCTGCTTGGATTGCTTCTCATCTTGGTAATAAGAAACATCCCTTTAATTAGTTCCACCTAATGAAATTCATGAGCCAGGGAGTGGGAGTTTTGCTCCTGGGTAGAAACTGAAAACTTCTCTCCACTTGATCTGCCCATTTTCTGCAGCAGTCATTAGCAAATTTTATCAAATCTCTGCATTAAACAGTAACGGCTATTGTTCGCCCAGCACACAAGTCCATTTATGAGCTGCAATAGGACACGTCTTGGAAACCCCACACTGAAAGGCACTGCTTTTTTTATTAAAAAAAAAAAAAGAAGAAGTTAGGACTGGCGATCAAATTGTCAAGAATAAACAATAGAGAAACTTCTACCTGAGCCTTGTGGCTGCTGAGATCAGAGGGGTTCCTTCACCTCTCTGGGTTCGGGCAAAATAGCTTACAAAATTTATTCCACCTTCTCTTACAGTTAAGGGGCATCCATTACCTCTCCGGCTGAAGCTCTGCGTGCTTCACACTCCTTGCACCAGGGACACATAAAATAACTCTAGGAAGCCTCAAGATGTGCATTTGCTCTTATGGAAATATTGACCCACAAGGGTCTGTTTAAATCCAGTTTGGTTATGTGTTTCTCAAGACAAAGCAATATCCATGGCAACAAACAACTTCTCTGCAGAAGACAGAGTACATCCAGAAACAGAGTGTAATCTCTCTCTCTATCAATGACTAAAAGCCTGAAAGCACGAAGTTTGAGCCCTCAGGCGCCAGCACCAGTGCTCTGCAGGATACCAGGGCCTTTTACAAGGACACTTTTGCAAAGGTCCATTGTAGAGGATAGCGAGGGAAATCGAAGCCTTGCCTGCTGTTTTAACTTCAAAACTCTTTTGCAAAGAGATGTGTGGTTGCAGTTGCCACTGCACTTCAAGAAGATAACAGAAGAAGGTGAGGAGTGAGCTAATTGTTACATTTGGAGAGAGCAAAAGCACAAATCACCACTAAGACAACCTGTTAGGGTGGTCAGGATTTTGTTTTGAACTGTTTTCAGCACCTACTGGGGCCCCTTGGTGTGTTTGCGTGTTTTCCACAAAGTGGCTGCTGACCAATATATTCATCCTGTTATTCCGTATTGGGTCCTATAATTACAGAGCCTGATTTAAAAGGTTGGTTATAGCTGCTATTATGGGAAGCTACAATGCTGGACACAGTTGTAGTGCTGATGGGAGTAGGCGGGAGGAAGACCACATGCAGCAGCTCTTGCATGAAAGCTTGCCATACTGGGCAATGTTAACAGAGGGAAAGGAAAAATCCACAGTCCCTCCGTGGTCTGCTCAAGACACCTTCCCACGTACAAAACCATCTTTGATTTGGGCTGTGAGGGGTAATCTTCTAGTTCAGTACTCAGGGATGAGTTTTTCAGAGCTTTCAGCAATAGCTCGAATCAGCTCTGCTCTCAGGACCTGCTAGAGAAAGGTATTGGTGCAGAGTACATGGTGCTGTGGTCCCACTGGAGCTAAAGGATTGCTTTGCAGGTTCAGTGCATTTTACCTCAGGAGTGTCTTACCCTGCCCTGAAACCCCTTCCCCTCCTGTCTTCCTGCTAGCATTTGCTCTGCTCTCCAGCCTCTGTGCTCCTGCCTCTACGCCAATGGATATCCCAATGAGATAAAAAGCCCCCACCAGCATTGCTCAAGGCCTTCAAGACAATCTCCTGAGCTGCTGGAGTCCTACCTGCAAACCAGATCCAGCACTCACTTGAAGATCTGTGGAGAATGGGTACAGGGTTGCCAGACAGGCAGCCACTGCTGCAGAGGGAACACAAGAGAGACCCAAGGCTAAATTTTCCAGGCAGTGTTTTGGTGCCATGACCTAAATGCTACGCAGCCACTCGCAAATGATGTGATTGATTACAGATTATGTCAACACCACCCTATCAGAGCTTCTTGCCTACAGTGGTGCTGACAGAGCAGCCGTCAGCTTCATTTCTGAGAACTCATAAATGCAGGAACTATAAGGTCATCATCTTCACAGGGAAAAAAGGGATCCTTGGTTTGAAAGCCAAAGTGGGTCTATTTGGAATTCCAGGTTAGGGTACTCAAAGGGGCACATATTGTTCCCTGAAGATGTATGAAGGGTGAACACACGTCCCACAGAAAAGACAAGGTGCGAGGTACTTGCTTTGTCCAGGAGAAAGACCAGGGTAATGGTTTCTTTCAGGGGTTTGGCTTCTTATACTTGGCCTTTCTGTCCCAAAGAGGAGCAGGTCCTACACTGCTGGAGATCAAAGCTTATCCATTGAGGAGACAAAATTGTTTGAAGATTAATACTGAATTTATAGCATATCTAGTTGAGATCAGGAGTCAATTTTTGGGATTAGACTCACCTAAGTGAAAAAAATAGAGGCACTGCCTCCCCATCCGTGCACTTGCAAGTGCCTACAACTCCCCCTCCTGTATCTACCTCACCCCACCACCATCCATCTGAGAAACCCCACCTCCGTTACTGCAGGGGTTTCCATTTCAGCTGCAGTAGAGGGTGGCCTCTCTCTCTGCAGCAGCAGTGATATATTACCTACCCAGGTACTGACCAGGCTCTGTGCATCATCTTATCTGCCAAGGTCTACTCCCATGACCCTTTGTCCCTGTTAGCCTGCTGAATTTATGCTCCTCTGATCTACTGCTACATGAAGCTGAAGGCAATAATGAAGTTTTTCTGGTGGTGCAGTTAAAACCATGAAGGAAAAAAAAGCCCATGAGCAGAACTGTCTCGCTTTACCAAGATCAGGTGTGGTGCAACCCTGCTTCCTCATTTGGAACATGGCAAACATCAGTTGATCACAACGGTTTCAGGTATAGCACTTTAAATACAAATTTGAAAGAGCTGTAAGAAAACCTCAGTGCTGTCTCAAGGGGATGCTGGCCTGAATTTAAAGAGACCTTCAAGTGACTGGAGCCCAACTACACTGGTCAGAGTGAAAATCTCTACTTCAGTGATTCTCAATGAAAAGACAGAATGACAAGCTAAGTTTTTATTACAGTTAACCCTTTTGGTGCTTACTACTGGATATAGACACATATTCAGATACTGTCATTGGCTGCTGGTTTAAACAGCATCTTCCTGACCAGAAACCAATGGCTGTTTGCCCATCTGTCTCTTGGGTCTCTTTTCCCAAGAAATTGTGGGTATTTATAACCTAGCACCCTCTAATTTGCTTACTCTTAATAGAGCAATGCGTTCCCAAAGCCATCTATCAAAGCTGAGCTGGCTGGCTATGAAGATTGAACCATCTCCTTCTCCTCTCTCCCCTTCTCTCCCACTTCCTGACCCATTATGCCTCCCTTAGCGGTGGCCATGATCCTGCTGAAGCAGATCAGATTTCAGGCTACACAGCAATCCCAGCTCTCAGGGGAGCACAACACTCACGCTGGAGAAGCCTCTTCTATCATTATTCCCTGGAGTCATTAACAGTTGAGAAGTGATCTGTGCTGGATCTCAGCTCTTCTCCGGTTACATCCCCATCACCCATGACCCTAACCAGAAATCCCAGGCTTATAAAATTAAACAGGCCATTCCCACGAGCCGCCCTGGGACCACAAGCCATCCATGCTTAGATGGGATCAAGGGAAGGGAAGACAGCATATCTGCTGCTGGAGTAGCACAGTGTTTTTTCATAGCTGCAAGTCAAACCGGACACGGATGTAGCACAGTAACCTATTGAACCAGATCTCATTAGCTAACTACTGAGCAGTCTAGCAGACCATTAAAAATTAAGCTAAATATAGGCACATATAATAAAACCTCTAAGGCTCTGAGCTTAATCCACCAGGGAGTGGAAAATTGTAACACGTGGGATGTTCTTCAGACAATGCAACTGCAGCTCTAGTGAGCCATAAAGCTTTAACCGGATCTCCCCAGAACCACAGGGACAATTGTTGTGCCTCTGCTCTGATGCCAGAAGACCCAGCCTCCTGCACACCTGGTTATTTTCCATGCTCAGACATGAGCGAGCTCTCATGGTAACCCAAGGAGGTACTACCCTTTCTACCACCCTGCAGCTCACTCCTGTTTTCAAGGCTCACTTGATATCCCAGAGAACAGTGGAGGTTGTATTTGCCTTGAACCAGGGGTGTTGCTGGCAATCAGCCATGAGCAGGACCAGCAGCCAGGCACAAGCTCCTGGTCCAACCCTGCGAAGCCACTGCTGTTGCTCCTGTGCTTTCAGCTCACACCTGGGCTGTAAGGACACCCAGCACTCTTAGTTGGGTGTCAAGGGCAAAGAAAATGTCTTTTAACTGAGAGATGGGTGCTGCACAGTGGTCTGAACACAAGGCTTAATGGAGAAAGCTACAATCTTCTCACCTGTAGCCTTCAGGTTTTATCAGACAGATTGGATGAAGTAGAGGAGAGACCTTACCAGCTGTAAACCAAGATCTTCACACTGGTCTCATGAGGTTAAATTAGTTTGTGCAAAGACTTTGGGATCACAAGTAACCTTCTGGTTCAAGCCTCCAACACGTGAAACACAGTCCTTTTAAGGGCTGAACTACTCCACGAAGCTTCAAAGCCAGCAAATGAACTTGTGCTCAATGACATTCGTGTGCAGTGCTTTGAGTGAGTTTTCTCTGCTTTTCCTAGTCACTGTGCAACACTCAATTAAAAAGTGCTGCTCTCTTTGTAGCCTTCACTGCAGTATGAGGTTTATTGTCCTATTTATCATCATTGACCGGCCTCAGGCTGAATTATTTATAGCGCTGGTGAAGATGAATTAAGTGTTAAATTCAAAGTGGGTCACAGGGATGTCGCCTTGGCCTTGCGACCCAGAAGTGTCAGTGGGCTGATGTCTTCGCCTCCTCTGCTTCACAGGGTGGAGCATCATTGTCCACACTCACTGAAACCATGAGCTGCTTGATTACACCAGGGATTCCCCAGATACTTTAAATGTCAGAAGTTGGGGAGCCCTCCCACAGGCAGGCAGACAGCAGGTTCTTGGAAAGGGTCACCTGAAAATGATGTGCAAAACGTGCTCTTGGCCATGAAACCAAAGGACAAAAGAAGAATCTTTTTTCCTGTGTTTTTCCATGGTGCAAGGGCAGGCAAATTTCATTCTCTTGTGAAAAAAATCCTCTATCAACAGTATCACCTAATAGCACCAAAGACAAGACAGGCACTGAAATTCAGAATTAATCAGCTTTAATAGAAAGGTTGTGAAGCAGCCTCTGCTTTTGGGAAGGTGCAATAACATTTTGTCCCTATATGATGCAATCACCTTCCCTTCAATGTTGCCTGGTACAACACTGACATCTTGCCCTCACAAGTCAAAAAATCTCTCTGCTGAGAAACCAAATGAAAATGAAGAGGGGTTAGATTTAAATACAGCAGGATGGAGTTCTAGCAACAGCAAACTTGCCCAGAAATGTGGCTTAAGTAATCCCACTGCTATTTTCAAATTCAGGTTGAATTTACTTAACAGCTCCAGCAAACGAGAGAACAGGGACTAGACTCCCCGGCCCAGGCAGAGGAGGAGGAAGCAGACAGCTTTAATTAGCAGGCACATCAGCCAAAGCACTTGCTTAGGAAGGGATCATCCCGAGGACCTGGACCCCCACATCTCCCTGCCCAAGAATGCTCCAAGCATCACAATGCATCTCTCCAGCATCCTTTGGCTTGCTTTCTTTTTTATTTCAATTTTGTAGAGGTTCAGGCTCCCAGGTGAAAGATGCAGCCCCTCAGCAAAGCAGCCTGTATTCCTCTGGTTATATACTGCATTTGTTCCAATTTCTTGTCCATATCATCTTGATGATGATGATATTAGGTAACCTGAAAAAAATGTTCAGCTGAAATCCATGGTGGATTTCCCCTCACCCAAAACAACAACTGCTCCTGTGACTAGTTGGGGACTGTGTGAAGTGTGTGTGCAAGCTTTGTTTTACTGAGCTGGTATTGCTTTCATACATGAGCATATACACTCACAGAGTCTATACAGCTTCCTTTACATATACAATGAAGATTGTATATGAACTATACCATGCCAAGAAAGCTGTCTGAAGGGTATATTTAGACAAAGAGCAGCTGCCTGAAGGGTATATTTAGAAATTAGAGAACATTTTAGGAAGGAATCACACAACATAAGCCAGAGAGTGATGAAAAGTAGGGGGAGAGTGAGAGTTTCTTTCAGGTATTGAGCACTCACAATCTGCATCAGTGAGTACCCAGAACACCACAACCCTTTTCTACCTCACTAAGTAACAGCAAAACCCAACAGCATTTTTCATTCATCCATCTCAAATTGTACCTCAGTGACAGCTGAAGCATTGGATTTAGCATCCCTCTCTGTAAACTGATACACAGAGCTAAGTCCAAGGTTGCACAAAGGCAAACACTATGGACAAATGTAGGCCATGGAGTCAGGTCTGTTGTCATGGATGCTGAGTCTGGACATTCTCTTCAGCTCTGGAAGCAGCCTGTCAGCCTTGTGTGGGCAGGGCAGCCTGTGGGGCCTGCTCTGCCATTTCAGTAGGGACAGAGCTTCCAAAGCAGGTGTCTTACACCAAGAAATGATTTCAAGCAGCACACATCCTGTTCCGCTCACAGTGTCCCAGTGCTGCTGAGGGCACCTCCCGAGATCACCCAGCCCAACTCTTGCCCGTGAGCAGGCTACTCAGGGCTGTGTCCTGCTGGGTTTTGAATATCCCCAAGGATGGAGATGCCACAGCCTCTCGGGGCAACCTGTGCCAGTGTTTGACACCTCACAGTTAAAACGTTTCTTCCTATATTTCAAATAAATTTCCTGTATTTTGATTTGTGTTCCTTGCCTCAAGTCCTGTCCCTGGGCACCACTGAGAAAAGCCTGGCTCCACCTTCTTTATTTCCCCCATCACGTCTCTGTCCACACAGGTAAGATCCCTGTAAGCCTTCTCTTCCCCTCATTTCAAAGGTGTTCCAGTCCCTTCAGCACCTTTATGGCCTTGCACTGGATTCCCTCCAGTATGTCCATGTTTCTCCTGCACTGGGCAGCCCAGCACTGGACCAAGCACTACAGATGCACCTCACTAATGCTGATCAGAAGAAAGGACCGCCTCCCTCAACCTATTGGTGACTAATCACAACCCTTGGAGCCTGGCACTTCTGCTGATCAGCCTACCTCATCATCCACCTACCTGGCCCGTACTTCATCAATGAGGATTTTATGGGAGACAGTGCCAAAAGTCTTGCTAAAGCTACAATAAGCAACATGCCCTGCCCTCCTGTTAGCCACCAAACAAGTAATCTCACTACAGAAGACCAATCCAGCTGATCAAGCATTTCTCCTTCCTAAATCCATGTAGACTAAACCCTATCACCCTCTTGTCCTTACTATATCTGGACATAGTTTCCACACTCATCTGCTCCACCACCTTCCCTGGGGCCAAGGTGAAGATGCTGAGCCTGTAGGTCCCCAGATCCTCCTGAACTGATACTTATTTCCTTCCAGTCCTCAGGAACTTTTTCCAGTTGCCTGCTGCTTTTAAAGATATTCAAGAGTACCCCTTCTTGATTACATAGGTCCACAGTATGCTAGTGCCACTTCCAGAGAGCTTGGAGAATGCAGTACTGCAGCCCAGACTTTTGTCTTTGACAGAACAACTGGCCCAAAGTGTTCTGATTTGTTGCTCAATAGTAGTTAAACAGCTAAGATCTTCTAGGACTGCAGAATGTTATTCCTGAATAGTGACTGCACCACATGACTTGGGTTAGTGGTCACAGGAACAAAGGGAAGGAAAGGGACACAGCCACAAGGAGCTGACACAGAGGATCAGAGCACTGATAGCAGGGACAGCATCTCTATCAAACCACCATCTCCTGTGCTCTCAAAGCAAGGATCAAAACATCAGCATGCAAAATCAGCTGCAGAAGTCCTCACTGACCAAGATACCATACAGATCAGAAATGCACACCTGTTTCCTTCATCCTCATGTGAGGAGCAGTTGTGATTTTGCTCACAGCAAAGTCTAGATTGCCTGAGCTGCACCACCACAATGGAGTAAAATCTGATTTCCCACAACTGTTCCAGCTCAGTAGGTGAGATGGATTTAAAACAAAACCACCACCAAAGCGCAAGGGTACCAAATTGAAACTAGACACCCACAATTACATTTTCAGTAGTTAAGTTAGAAAAGAAGAAAGATAAAAATAAGATTCAAGGAGTGTGAAGGTTGTTCCTAGAATATTTTTATCTGAAGTGAGTCACAAAGCCTGAAGTAGGAGCTTTTTTTCCCCTAATAACATTGGGGAAAAAAAAACAACTTAAAAAAAAATCAACACAAAACTACCACCCCATACCAAAACAATGAGAAAGTTAAAAGCTACACAAGGCTTAATAGAGACACTGGCTCCTGCAGCATGCCAGAAGCACAGGCTTCCCTTACACAGAGAGGCATCTTAGCAGAAAGGAGTCAACAAAACCCACCCCTCTGAACCCAGAACACGAAAGCAGCAGGGACCAGAGAAGCCGATAAGGATTTGACCATACCACTGAGAGTCATTCTGGCAGCTTTCCTTTCCAAAGACTGAATCCAAAGTACTAAGAAAGTACATCCTTGAAGAGCAGGAAGAGGTAAGGTGAGGTCTGACCATGGTCTGGAAGGACAGGAAAAGGGAAAGACCTTCCACTTGTTGACCAGACCGTAACTCAGGGTTTAATATCACTGCAGCACATGTGTCTACAGTCTACAATGAGCTGGCAGAACTCACTACAAGAACAGCAATTCTGCATGCATACAAGTCCTAGGTTAAAACTCCCAATTTATACCATGTACAGCTCTCCCTCAAAGGAAACCTACTTCTTCCTATCTACATGAAACAAAACAGATTTTCTTCTGACAAAGCTTTTGGGTTTTTTGTGAGTGTTTAATATTCTTACATCCATAATGACAACAAAAAAAAAAAAAGAATTCAGATTAAAGGGGGTTTGGGCTATTTTCTTTTCTTCTAAACAAAAGGCCAGAGTGTACAGTCAAAGAAAGCTCTGCCATCAGCTTGATAAGGACAAAAGCATGTTAAGGGGTGTTTAAAGTGCAATTTAGTAGCAATCCTAAGACATCCATTTCTTTTCCTGCAGCTGTTACCCATGCTTTCAACAGCACCAGTGTAACTCTGAAACCAGGTTCTGCTCAAGTGCCAGATCCCTGTGGCTTACAGTCCTTTGCTGTTATTTTCATCAGAGTAAAACTGTAAGAGCCATAAGCAAGCCAGTGAGATTGAGATGGCTTGTGGGATCATTATGGGAAGAATGAATCATCTGCCTTGAAAATATAAACGTTTATGATTACTGCTTCTATTCTGCACATATATTCTTGAGACACAACTTCTACAAGGGTGTTGATATTTATATAATACCATAAATTTAGATAGTGAATTACAAACACAATATGCAGTCGCAGCTATAAATAGCAAAGCAGTGGGACAGAATTTTCAACTATTTCTTGTTTCTGTGCACCACAAGTGAGATGTACAGCACAAGTTAAGGAAGTAGAGGAAAGAAATTACAGTTATTAGGCCAAAAACAAAAGACAAACCATGCGAGTCTCCTCATTTTACATGGTGAAATGGAAAGCTGGACTTCCATCAAAGAACAAAAATAAGATAAAATAAAAGCAGTCCCTGAGATTTAACCATGTCCCAGATTTAACCATGACTAAGAGACAAAGAACAGACTCTGAAGTGGAGGTTTTGGTAACAGATTATTTTCGTGGGATGTATTCAGTGTCAATGTGACAAACCAACACCTGCCCTTGACAAGGCGCATTCTGACAAACAAATGCACAATGTAATCAAAAGGCTAAACTTGTTTCTAAACCTTGGCTGATGCTTTTAGTGTTCACAACACTATGGATGTACACATAGATCTATGAAAACCAGATCACTGAATGTTGTAGGAACACCGTAATAATGCACCAAGGAAGACATCCTTCCAGGAGGCCAACTAATAATCTCCCAATGCACATTAAAAAAGGTCAAACCAGTAACTCTTGGTAAACTTTCTGAACTTGAATGATATTCTTAATACTAAGATTTTGCTTCAAGAGCTTGTCAGATTTGTCAGGCAATGACTGTAACAACAGTTAAGGCTTAATATTGGGTACCTGAGGTCAACCAGCAGCCTAGCACTGATGCAAGCAGTTAACAGCCACATCTTTATTAAAAAATGCTTCTTGCATCAGTCTGCACCCTCACTTCCATTTCTCTGCTTGGGTAAGTTGGCTCAGAGAGGAAGAGACTCCTACTGCAAGCACTGCTTTTAGAGCCAGGTCAGCTATCTCTTCCATTTAATTTCTTCACTGTATACTGGATATATTGCATTTATATTGGATGTATTGCATCAATAACAGCCGGGAAAAACAAAATGTGCAATGAATTAAAATTTCAGAAGGACACTGAAATAATTCTGGACACTCAAGTTCCTCCCAGACATACCACACCAGACCACAATTTCACACGAGGAAGATCCACCCTACCACAGTATTACTTGGCTCTGGCGATGGACTGACACATGCTTCCTAAACAGGTAAAACATTCGGAGCGCTGAAGCTCAAAAGTGAGGATCTGCACTTACTCTAGGCAAGGTCCTACTCTGTGCCACTGCTGCCTTTCTGCCACAAGGAAATGCAATTACTCAAAGCAGATGATGTTTTCCCAAGGAAATGGCTACCTCAGGCAGAACAGATCAGAAAAGTGGTTTTAACAGTTCTCAGTATGTAATTTAATGATCACTTTGTTATACTGATGTTTTTCAAAAAGCATCAGTCAGGTAGAAAACATAAGCCTCTGCTTTACCATCCACTACAGACATCATCTACAGTACTTGTTCACACTGAACTGATGGGGTTTCCCACGTGTCCTCATCTGTTAAGTGAGCCATCTGCGAAGTTTGATCCTCGGGTGCTTTCTCACCCTGGGCTATTAATAATGCATCTTCTCTTCCTCCTGCTAACTGAAGGTCAGAGCTACAAGAATAACTAGATTCATTGAGTTTGTCTGTCAAAGACTCTGCCATAGCTGCTGTAGAGGGCTGTTCAGTCTCTGTTTCAGCTTGTGGTTCTGTTTTAAAATGAAGTCCAAATACGTTATTCCGGATGAGGTATCGAACACACTGCAAAATCACATTCCTTTCGTGCCGGATATCCTGGGCCAGTAACTGGAAAGAAAGAAGAGATGATGATGTACATTTCCCTCTATTGCTCTGATACAAGCCTAGGAAGATACACAGCTCTAGTCAGTAATTCCGAACATCTCTGAATTAAAATAGTTGGCTTTCTCACAGGAGTCCTGTCCTGGATACACAGGGCAGGAGACTACTCTACCAGACATAGCACAGAAAAGCCACATAAACCCACATTTGGTGTTTTCCCACTGACTGAGGCTTTGGCAGAGCCAGTGAGTGTGTTTGACAGCACTACCACACAGCTTGCTGGGCTGGGCAGTCTAAGGGCTTGCTGTCCCCTTGCCTAAGGGGAGATCAGACAGACCCCTTACTGCATCAGTTCAACTCACCTGCCAGGAATAAAATGAGCCTGACAATTAGCAGCAAGTAGTGGGTGTTCTGAAGTTCTTTTATTCTTTGTTTAGGCGTTTTTTTTAGGGTCATATGTTTCAAAAATTGAACAGGGTCAGCAAAAGGCCTAACATAGCAGAGAGAAAGAGGTGGGATCAGAGGTGGCATTCAGACAAAAGGATCAGGGAAAGAGTTGCTCTTCTGGGCGGCAGCACAGGTTACTGGTCAAACACCATTTCTAGTGATAGAGGCTCATAACAGCCAGGATTCACTATAGTATTGGCACACGGCTGTACCACTGAAAAGGACAAAAAACACACATGTGCCCACAGTGCACATATTTAAGCACTGCTCATTTAGCACCATTAACGCACTAAGGCAGGTAGAACAAACTGGTAACTCTGATGATATCTCTGGATTAAGCTGATGGTTTCATTTTGCTCAAGTGGTAGAGAATCTCGCTGAATATACCTATTCCTATATTAAGAATTTCCCCCCCAACTATCCAAGTGCAGACCCCGATAACAAGGTTCTCATATCATAGACTGTAATACTAACCCACACATTTCAGTACATCAGGACAGCAAGTCTATTAGCATCTTTTACACTTCCCAGGTTATAGAGTATCTGTAATTTAACATCCCATGCATTTTTTATTAGAAAACTTCTCTGAGTAAAAGATAGTTATGAATTCAAGGAAAGGGCATGTTTCATCAAGTACTAGACTGGATTTAAACAGCAAGAACTGGTTTAGGCTGTAATTCACTAATACAGTATCTTAAAAGTGCTAGAGACCTCCTTTATCTCCTTTAACTTCACTGAAGTTCACTTGCTGTTGAAAAAAATATGAATCAGCCAGAAGGCCGGAGGACCTTTTGCCATTGTGAGTGTCAGCAGAACTAGTACTCTGAAGAAACAAGTTTAAAGCAAGTGGCTAAATCTGTAACTACCTGATCATTTCACACATTGCAGGAGACCTAGCAAAATTTGGCTTGTAATTTCAGAGAAGCCTTTCTGTTGTTGCAAGCTTCAACAGTGGTTTAACCAGCCACTTTAACATGTGCATGTTTCTATTCAGGCTAGTTACTACAAGGTGTTACAAGTAGCTGGCACCTAAAATGGGTCTTCAGAAACTGCCCACCTGAACAAAGAGATGCACATTAGGGCAGAGATATGACAGCACAGCCATGTTCTCTTTGCTGGACTAGGAGGAACTGCTGAATTCCCAAATGGCCAAATAACAGCACAGATGGGATGCACTATCACCCTACCAAAGACTCCATCTTTGTATTGTATTTTTTAATTCAGGGATAGGTATCAGTGGAGTGATGTTATCCAAGCCTTTTATTTTATCAGCATACAGAATGGCTAAACACACATTACTGTTTGCACGGCTACGATAAGCACACTTTAGTAGTGCCCAAGCCCACTGCTAAATGACTGCAATAGACATCTGCAGCTGTTCTCCTACCCACTTTTTTATAGCAAAAAAGGGGAGGTAGGGGAATAAAGGTATCATTCTCACTGACACAACATCCTTTTCATAGCAATTCTACTTCCTCACTTATGGATGAATTCCCAGCAACGACTCACTGTAAAACGTCAACCTTGCTCCCTCAAAGTTTTTACACAATGACCATTTCTGACAGTGGCAGCCTACCTGTGAATCTCAGACACTCCTCTGTGATTCATAGCAACAGTACACATCCTTCGACTACAGTTTTGAGCAACATTAAAAGATAAAAAAACACCACACACCAAAATAGTTTTGAAAATTAACTATACTGGCAAGCTACAGTTCAGGCTTCCAATGTTCTGCCAGCTTCTCTCAGCTTGTGGGACTTCATCTAACTTTATTTCAGAGTCCTCTTTTGCTTTGATCACCAGCAACTTTGAAAAGCAAGAGATAAAGACAACTGCATGCTTAGGGAGCTACACAAAGAGCAAAACATTTCCTTTTCAGTCACTAGGAGCTTTAATTCTTGGCAGCAAACAGTACTATGTGCTAAAAGGATGATCAAGGGACTTCTCCTGCATCTGCAGCTTGGGATTTGCTTTATCAGGTATCTCTTGCCTAAACATCCTGTGCTGTGTTTCAGAGCCCTGATGTCAGTGGCACCCTGCTTTCCACTGTGTTCTGGTCAGAGCAAGTTTTCCCTTGATGGAGGAGCCTTATGCAGGCTGTTCACAAAATCACAAGGCTAGCCTACTATCTTATACTGCTTCTGAGCCCTAAAAGCAATAAAAGCTTCAAAGAAAGCCACCAAGCTTCCCGATAGAAGAGATTCAGAGCAGTCCTGCAGAGAAGGACTTAGGGGTGGTGGTTGATGAGAAAATGAACATGAGCCGACTGCACTGTGTGCTTGCAGCCCAGAAAGCCAATCGTATCCTGGGCTGCATCAAAAGGAGCATGACCAGCAGGTCGAGGGAGGTGATTCTGCCCCTCTACTCTGCTCTCGTGAGACCTCACCTGGAGTATTGTGTGCAGTTGTCCTCAACANAGGTGATTCTGCCCCTCTACTCTGCTCTCGTGAGACCTCACCTGGAGTATTGTGTGCAGTTCTGGTGTCCTCAACATAAAAAGGACATGGAGCTGTTGGAACAAGTCCAGAGGAGGGCCACGAAGATGATCAGGGGACTGGAGCATCTCCCATATGAAGACAGGCTGAGAAAGTTGGGTCTGTTCAGCCTGGGGAAGAGAAGGCTGCATGGTGACCTCCTAGCAGCCTTCCAGTATCTGAAGGGGGCCTATAGGGATGTTGGGGAGGGACTCTTCATTAGGGACTGTAGTGACAGGACAAGGGGTAACAGGTTAAAACTTAAACAGGGAGGTTTAGATTGAATATAAGGAAGAAATTCTTTACTGTGAAGGTGGTGAGGTGCTGGAATGGGTTGCCCAGGGAGGTTGCAAATGCTTCATCCCTAGCAGTGTTCAAGGCCAGGTTGGACGAAGCCTTGTGTGGCATGGTTTAGTGTGAGATGTCCCTCCCTACGCAGGGGTGCTGGAACTAGATGATCTTAAGATTCTTTCCAACCCTAACTATTCTATGATTCTATAGGATGCTCCGAATTATTACTGAAAACAGAATCATAACACCTCAGACTACAAACCTCTTCTTAACCTTCTGAGACACCAACAAGCTCTTCAAGGTAGCAGTGCTGTCACTTCTTCAGATTGATGTAAACATGCCTGCCTCATGCACATGCAGGTTGCAGCTCAACACCACTCCATAGTTTAAGACACCAACACCCTTATCAGCATTTGCATCTGAAAATGTTATGTGCTCCTTGATCAGAGGAAGGCAGCTGAATAGCAAAATCAGGAGCAAAGGGAGAAAGATCAGAATAAAGCTGATGGGATCACTCGCAAACAAAACCTATTGGATAAGGGAGAAGAAGGAGTAAAGGTTTTGTCCTTTGTGCAGCTCATTTTAGGCACACGTTTAAGTTGTCATCTCCTGCTCACCAGGGTACTTCTACCTGTGTATTTAAGTGTCTACACCTTCTCCAAGTGAAATGTTCACTCTGCTGTCCTTAAGACAGGACCTTTTCTAACAAATTGCTCTAACTTCCATGAGGGAAAACTGCTCACATATAGCGCTGTTCTGGTACAAGGAGGCATTATTTTAGCACTAAGACTGTTACCATTTCCAGCAGAGTTGGACGGCGCTTCGGAAGGAGAGGTAATGTTTTCTTGCCCCAGTTATCAGGCCCTCTGGGGGGACGTGCATTTGAATTTGAGCTTCTCAACATCGCGCCTGCAAGTTCTGGACGTTTTTGCTTCGGGTTTCGGCTCCAAGGAACAGAAGCAGTCTGAGGCGTATTTTTGAGTGCAGGCTGGGTTTTCTCAGTTTTTGTTGCAGTCTTGACAGGGATTTCTTAAAGAAAAAGAACACACTTTCATCTCAGACTTAAAAGCCTTTTTATCATCATTATATCCCCATGCACTGGCAGTTAGTTAGCACTATTCTTGCTCACATAACCTGATGTGAAGACGTTCAAGGTTTACTTGAGGGAAGGGAGCGTTTTGTTTGGTTTGGAGTTCCTTTTAAAATACAAAGAATAATCTCCAAACATTCACAGGAAAGAAAACAAGATATTTATATTCTGCAGTACAAAAAGAAAAACAAAAGTAGTAAGAACTGAACAAGATTTTCCAAACTCTGGCTTCTTATCACTTAGAAAGTACGTTGCTCCTGCTTCACAAAATAGCTTGCCATAAATTTGGGTGCTGAGAAAATCATGATACAATTAGGGCAGAGAATGCTCAAGTTAAATTCTCTGCCTGCTAGATACTCTCTGTAACTCTGGGTAAGCCATCTAGGGCACATAAAGCATAGTAAGTACCTGCAAAATCAAGGAGTAGCATCAGTTCCATACCATACACTGATGCATACATTCAGGAGAAGCACAAAATTCGAGTACTAGAGAGGTCACGTCATACTGCAACACCCAGCAGCCTTCTATGGAAAAAGCCCTTAAGGACATGGAAATTTGTTCACAGGGTGAACATAACAGCTTTTTCCTGGCACTATTCACACAGGATTTGAAGTGAGACTAAGGACAGTTTTCTTTTTTCTTTTCCCAACTAAGAGGAAAAAAGGCTCAGGAAATTCAATTACTCATCAATTACTAACCAAAGGCATTTTATACTCCCCCTTTAAGCCAGCGCATGTTGCTGAGAAAAGGCAAGCAAAGCGGAGTGAAAAAACCCACCCAGTCATTCAGTAAACTCTGAGGCTTTCTGAAGTATGCTGTAGGGCTGGGGAGAGGGGGCATGAGATGTGATACAGACCAAGTGGAAAAGGCCATCCCATGCCATGTCTGCACAAACACTGTGTTATGTCCAAGTGCTTCTCTGAGACTGGGAGTTATCACCATACTGGGAGCAAGTAATGGCTTACTCGGTAAACCTAGTTAGTGCTCAAAACTGGGAGGAGGGAGCAAGGGGGAAACAAAAGGAGCAGAATAATGGCATAACCTTTTACTCCTACCAACCCATCTTTATGCATGGCTTATACCAGTACTAGTATGGGCTGTCACTGAAAGTAACCTGGAAAGGTTCTGTACCCAGACTGCAACAACATCCCCACACATAACCTTTAATAAGCTTCGCTTTTTACTTGTACAAGCCTAAAAATCAACAGATACAAAACAACTCATTCAGAGCTGGCAGACAGGCCAGACATCAAAAGGCATTTCCATAGCCAAATATTTTGGAGGTATAGCCACTGAACTGCCATTACTTTAACATCTTTGCTAAATGGAAGCCACAGCTTATGCATTGTATTTTCTTCTGCAACACCCTTGATTTCTCTTAGAAGATTTTTCTCAATAAATTGTAAGTACTATATAGGTTCTGCTTTCAGCAGTTGTAGACGTAGCCATAAAGAGCTACCGCTGGGCTACCGCACTTGTAAGTGATGCATTTGTGAATACACATGGGCTAGACAATGAGATGAGAGTTGACAAAGGACCAAATAAATACAGGAGAGGTGATGCCCCACCAAAGAAGAGTAATTTGTGATCAGGTTTTATCACTGCTTGCAGTCTGCATCAGCACAGTGACAGAGTAGAAAGGGAAAAAGGGATGTGCTTCTACATACCGTCAGACTCGCTGTCAGATGCGCTGCCATAGTTGGCTGACAAGGAACTCAGAGCAGAGGTGACCTGCTTGGGAACAACAGTCAAACCCAACCTCCCGTCTTCAGCTGCTGCTTCATCCTTGTCGGATTCTGCAAGGAAAGAAAATGCAGGAAGGGTTTTTTCAGCCAACAACCACCCTTGCAGGTGAATTCCTTTCTCACTACTATAGACGCCTAACGCTCGCAGCACTGTTCAACACCATGGACTGACAGAGAAGTCACACATCTGCCTACCCTCTACAGATACTCGGCAGCAAAGTCATCTCCCTACTGGTTTACAGTCCTGCCAGCAAAACTACAGTAGCAAAAAGTTTCCTGAACAAGAGCTTGGGTTCTCTAGTTCTTTCTTCACATACCAAACATAATTACAGGTTTTTAGTATCAAGTGTAGGTAAAGAGAGAGAGAAGATATCATAATATATTTTGAAGTCTTATTGGATTTAGTCCTGCGGAGGCGAGGGGTGGGGGAGAATGATTCACAAGCCAGTCGGGGGAGAATTAGGTTCATTCAAAGTGAGAATTGAATAGCAAAGCAATTTTTTGATAGTAAAAGAGTTCATAGGGATATTGAGAACCAAGGTTACAAATCAAATGATCAAATTTCAGCTGTGCTTCTGAACATTTGATACGTCAATCCCTGCAGAGCATTACAGACATACAGAAGAGAGGTATTACAGTCTCAAACTACCCAAAAAAAGAACATCAGGAAGATAGGAAGCAAGCAACCAAAAATGCTAAAATTGAGGATACTAGGAAAACAGAGCCCTAACAGAAAAAGATTCCTAAAAATAAACATGCAAAATTGTGACAGCTTTAGTTTGAAGCAAAAGATATACATGCACTAAAATCTTGGAAAGACTCTAGGATGAACAGTGCTACAATTAGCAGGAAAACTAGGAAATGCTTTTCACTAATATACTTGCATATAAATTTCACACACACACACACACACACACACACACACACACACACACACACACACACACACACACACACACACACACACACACACACACACACACACACACACACACACACACACACACACACACAAGACTACTAGAAATAGTTTGGCAAACCAGCTTGTTGAAACTTCTAAGGGAAGACTGATTGCAATCTTATTTTCACAAAGAGTTGTGACTTCTCCCATCCCCTCTCTGGTTAAGCCTGCCCCACAGGAGAGCTGCTTCACACTCCTTAAAAAGGTTTTACTGAAATACAGACTTTTGAGATCTTCATTTTAAAATCACAAGTATTTCCCTATGTTCTTCTAATGTACCGTTAACAATGTACAGTTTGTTTCACTGGAGCTCATGCTTTTGGGTAAAACAACTTTCAGATAAATAGGTGTGTGTTTATCTCAACTACTTAACCCCCCCCCTTTCAACTTTGAGCTGTGTTTGAGGAAGGTTGATTCTCACCAATTTAATAAATCATGCCAGTTTACACTGGAAGCTCATGCTGAACACAGTGGTTTTTTCTAAGGGAGAATACATAGCACCTGCATATACTTAAGTGATTACAAGAACAGCATTTAGTGCAAGTTATTCCAATATTTTTTCCTGTCTTTTTTCCTAGCTCATCCAAATTGTTGAGTGCACAGTGTGGTCGGCTGCCTTCTTATTAAAGTTTAATGAATTACTTTGAATTTGGTTTTTTGCAAATTAAGAAAACACTTTTACTGCAATATATTTTCTCTTTGAGAGTAACACATTTGGAGGAACTGTTATGTATTACTGAATAAAACTGACTGGGTTTGGTCAGTACACATCTCAGTTTTATGCCAGACAGGTCCACCATCTGACCTTGTTCCCCTTTATAAATGAAGAGGAAAACATTTTTGTTCTGTCACCTCCCATTCAACTTCTTACCTTTGAAGGAACTGACCACTAAGCAGAACTTAAGTGAATGCATTATACAAAAAAAAATACATTCCCTCTAGAGGAAGGGCTGCTGCTGTTAGGAAGGTTTGAACACCTACACTGGAAAGTCATAGATTTCAGTTGCATGTTTTTTTCTTAAGTTCTACTTAACACCATTTTTCTTATTATCTGGGTAGAATAAAGACATAACTTGGCTTTAATAATGCATAAGCAAGTACCAGATTCCTTTTCTGTCTATTACAACAGCAGTTACTAGCTGTACTTTGGTATAATTAGACTTTTTAACATCAAGTAAAACACAGATGCTGTGGGGAAATACAATTATATTTAAGCATACTTAATTTTCCCAACATGCAGAGATCAGTGGAATAAACAAATTGCATAGCAATGCTGAGTTCTTGTTACCATTAATTGAAGATTATGTTTTCAAGAAGAAAAACTGCATCAGACATCTTTCCAGGGGATGTATTCTAGCCTTGTTGCTAAAAATAGCTGGTGTAAGTCAGCTAACATGCCATATTCTAATACTGCATCACTGCTGACTATATTATAAATAGTTATATCTGGAGTTTATATTGCTGCCAGCACGTGGAAACAAAACATGCTCACCAATAAAAACTAAGCAGCAATATTTCAAAGAACACACACATGTGGAGAGTATCAAGAGTAACAATAAAGCAAAAAAACAGAATTAAAAGAAAAATGCTGACATTTTAAGTAATTC
The DNA here is from genome assembly GCA_002631895.1 of Agapornis roseicollis. Taxonomy (NCBI): domain Eukaryota; kingdom Metazoa; phylum Chordata; class Aves; order Psittaciformes; family Psittacidae; genus Agapornis; species Agapornis roseicollis. The sequence continues at coordinate 13,627 of NDXB01012945.1, read as the reverse complement.
ACTTCACTCATACAAGGAAATCCATTTGTTTTCACATTCTTAAAACCACAACAGGATATTTAATAGTCTTTTAAAATAATCTGATTGTTGAAGTACTTTCTTTATTCTTCCTCTGGCTTTGTAAAGATTTTATTTCACATTGGTTTAGCAACCTAAGCTGATGTATGTCCTTTAGACTGTTGCACAGTATTTATGTCAGAACATGTAATACTATACACAAACTTTATGGATACACTTTCAAACCCCTGACTAGCAAGGAGAAGCTTCAGCATCTAAACAAGAACTCAGAGGCTGCTTCTTTTCTTCTTCCTGAAGTTACTACAGTGTCACTTCCCTATGGCCCAAACTACTTCCTGTTTGCTGCTTCTCCCATCTAAGTGTTTTGGACAACAAAGCATTTCTAATCAGAGGATTATAGGTACAATAAGGGTATTATGATAATGTACTTGTTAAAACAAAGACAGAATTGAGGTGCTCTGTTAACAGCCCAGAAAACCTCTTCAGTTTGTTAGCCAAATACTGATTTAAAGCCAGTAATGTATTTTAAAACACACAAAGCTAAGATAAATAAGTATCCAGTGTGGTTAATTCTCAAATCCAAGACACACCCACATCCTGCCTACCAACATCTTTTCCCTCTTAGGTTAAGCATTCTTAGATGATACAGAATTGTACAGAATTCTTTAGATAAAGCACTGACCCACTCTTGCACAATAACTACCCTGGGAATTTTCTTAGAAGACCACGTCCTGAATCAGAATCATACTTTACGGACATTTCCATTGAAAAGTTCTCAGTGCAAGCTTTAGGTGCAGGGATGTTTGACTAACCCAGAAGTTGCTAGTTACACCATAGATCAGAAATTATTTCAGCAGTACTACCTAAAATAAAAGCACTCCAAGTTCCTTCATCTTACCAACATCACTGTTTGCCAGAAGACCAAGAGGGTCTACATCCTTCATGTATGGCTGAGATGCCAAAGCATGCTGGTTGTCATGTTCCTTTTCACATGTGCCGTTTTCTGCCCCATTTGCCTCATTTTGAGTTTTATGTACATTATAATTGTCACCATTTTTTCTAAATTTCTTCCAAAACGGGCGCCTTTGTCTTCTCTTCTGTCTTCCTTGCTGTCCAAGCCTCTCTTCATTTCCTGAAGGTTTCCACATCCCCTTCATTTTGCTGGAGAATAGAAACACAAAGCTCATACAAATGACAAGCTATGAGAATAAGCTTAACTGACATAATCAAACAGCTTAGATTTAAAACTCAGCAACACAGCATGATGCCACGACTTACTCCAGCTCAGCTAACATGTGGTGACAGACCAGACAGGCAGTCACAGCTCATCTCATTGGCAGGACAATGTGACAAAGCTGGAACCTAAATGAAGAATTTGAAGTTCATGACTTATTTTTAACAAGGCAAAGGGTTCATAAGCTATGCAAGTTCCTTGATTTTCTAAGGTGTTAGGACACTGAGTTTTCATGTCACATTGCCTGGACAGAAAAGCTAATATAGAAGGGATAACCTAAGCTTCCTGAAAATACTTATTTTCAAGCAACAGAAACTTAATTCAGCAAAGCCAGATTACAAATGACCAGCAGCACATTCCAACCACAAAAGACACACAAGATCTTCCATCCTGGATGAGCCCCATGGTGTATTGTGCCCCATACACTCTCCCTCAGCCTCACCTACAGCATGGCAGAGGTCCAGTTATTCCTAGTCAACTGTATGTACCATACTTGGTACAACAGCTTCTTACTGAAATTTCTGTTTAGGTCTGAAGTCATGTACCTGCATGCATAGTCTCACAGGTGTATTTCTAACCTGGTGCATTCTCACTGAGAAGCAGCCAGTGGAACAACTGAGGAAATTACCAAAAAAAGCACAAAAACAGGGTGGCAGGGTGAATGGTCACTTTTCTCCTCATCTACTTTTCTGTGGTGTACCACTTACAGACTCTTTCTCACTAGAGGTGCTCCCAAGACAACTGATGGTTTTGCATCTCACTCTGTGGGATGCTATGTGAATGTCTGGCATCCCTGAAATCTTGTAGCAAGGTGTTAACATTTTGTGGAAAATTACTTCCTTTAGTTTATCTTCATTCTGATGTTTAAAATGGTCATTTGGTACCTCACATCCTTTTCAAGCTGCAAAAAAACATTGCACATCTGCATTATATTCACCTCTTCCCACCTATAAAGATTTTTCTAGACCTCCATCATACAGCCCTTCCAAGCTACCCATTTCTTTTCTTGTACAGAAACATTACCAACACTCCTCTCTTCCACATCTTTCCAGCCTAATTAAGTCCTTCTTGAAATAACTGGGCCTGCCATAGCATTCAAAACAATTTTATATTGCAACAAAACACATTTTAATTCTCCAGTCATTTCATGACAGTGTCTAACACTGACTGCTCAGCCCTGAGAGCATCATCCACTGTAGAGCTCCTGTGGCACAAGAGGCAAGCCATCACCTTCCTGTTCATCAGTCTCTCTTCCACTAAAGGAGATCAATATTGGCTCCCATAATTCAACCCCATTTGGACAGAGAACTGCATTTCTGAATTTGTACAACAACACTCTAAATTCAGGATATTGTTGTATAACCTATAAGATAGTGAGAAAATACAGATGTTGTCCTTGACCAAGGGTCAAAAGCAACGATTTGATTTCCTTGAGGCCTCAACCACCCAGAAAGCAACCCCAAGGTCATAAACACATCCCAACAAGCGTCAGCCTGGCATGTGCTCTCTGCTTTCCCTTCATGAAAGATATACTAGTCTTCACATCCCATTCAGAAGGGATAAAGAGCCATGTGCTCTTGGTCAGCTGTTGCAAGACACCAGACAGACAACCAAAGTGGTCCTTCTACATCTCTAATCTCACACATGGGGATGCTGAGAATTAGCAGGGTAAAGCACTTCAGACAACCACAAATGGAAAGCACTGTGGAAGTGTTACGTATCTAATCCTTCCTAAATCTTACTTAGCTATTTGCTTTAATAGTACAGCTTGCAGAGAATAAGCTGCATTCTATTTTTGCCTCATGCATCAGTAAATTTGCCAGATAAGCACCCATTCCAGGATCTCCACTGTTGACATACAAAGCAGAAATGACAGCTCTTTGGACAAGTCATCAAGTCTATACCACTAGTGGCTCAGGGGAAAGAAAACTAAAGGGTATTTCTAGAATCAACCAGTATTAAAGGTCACTGAGTGAAAGCAAACAACCTGTAATTTTAAGGACTCTTTTTCCAAATAATTTTCCAGATATAAAGTCACTAACAAACATAATAGTATGGAATTGCTGACTGACATTTAAGACTACAGAATGCATCTGACTCACAGCCACAAGAGTTATCAAATAAACCTGCAGACACCAGTTTGTTACTGTGGCAAGCAAAATTCATCTTTGCTTGTAAGAATCTCCAAACATATTATGTGTTTGCAGCTTCAGTCTCAATGCCCAGTTTTGGTTCCTTGGGCCCAAAGGACTTCTGCAAGTTTATATCCTACAAAGGAAGCTTGACTTTCTTCAGACTTTTATAAATCTTTCCTTCCAAAATCATGAAAGCCAACTGGCTAGAAGGGGTGGATAAATGGATCTTCTGAAACCCACACTGCACCAGTGTAATTTGCACTATCACCATTTAATAAATTATACTAGCCTGACATGAAACATATTCTGCACTGTTTCAACCACTTTACCACAGTGCAAGTTTTTATTGCTTTGGTGTCATCCCTGTTAAAAAAACAACCAAAGAAAGCCCTTAGGCAAGCCCCAGCTTCACTTCCATGCAGCAGTAAATACTATTTAGCAAGAGCCCTTAGGACTGAGTCTGCTCCTGCCTTCCAGCTGAGTTGTTCTAGTTTAAATAGGGTGACATTCTGTGAGCACAGATCATTATAACATTTTGGTTTTTTTAAACAGCCTTCCCACAGGCCCTAAAGTAGAGCTAATGAAGCTAGTTTGTTCCAAAGAACATTGACACTGATGGGAAAAGAACAAAGATCAAGCTGGAAAATAATTTCCCAATAAAAGGGAGAAAACAGAGGAAGCAAGTATTAGGCTCATAACAAAGGTAACAGGTAGATAAAGATTACTGAGGATATAAAAAAGAAGTGGTACTACTTAAGCTATGAAAATTAAGCTAAATCTTCCTCCCCTCTTCACCTGATTATTGATTTATCACCTGAAAGGAGAGAGTAAGAAGCCAAATCCGCTCATAAAGTCTCCCTTGGCCATTTTCAGGCATTAAAGGATTAGAACATCTGTATTCATTATGCTGCATGATTTCCGTCCCCATTATTCCTTCTTCAGAGACCAAGGTTACGCTGATCTAATGAATGGCCACTAGAACATGGTTTTCTGAAACAAGCCAGAGTGCCGAATTTAGCAAGAACACCAGATTTCTAATACAATGACTGTTTAATTTAAGTGAAGTGGACTATGAAGCACTGTAAACAAAAGAACATTCCATCTGCAGCTTGTCAAATGACCTGTCCCCATCAAAGGGCAGCTAGATAGTGCATAGAGTGGAAGCAGTAAGTGCAGGGAGACCACACTAAGAGAGTGCACTTCTGCAGTCATGAGGACGAAAGTTAACTAGCTTGTTTTAAAACACTTACCCAAACTGCTGGGTAGTCAGCACTTCTCCCCTTTCTTCCTTCTGCATCTGCATCGCCTTCTTCCTTTCAATGTTTGCCGATGTAGGAAAATTTCTAGAAGGAAAACCAAATTCACTGGATCTTCAATGATTCATTGTACTATGCCAATTCCCCCTTTACCAAACCAGCATCCCCTATAAATGCAATAAATTTTTAAAACATTTCATGGAAGTTTAGCAGACTGTTTCCTTCTTAAAAAGACACTGGTTAGGAAAAGAAACCTGAGTGCACTTGAGCTTACATACTCAGATTATTAGAAAATAAACTACACCAAATTGGCATGATTAGACCTACCAAACCATCAAATAAGTTACAGACAAACTGCAGTTACACTTACAGATCCTCTGCCTATCCCTACATATAACAGCATGATTTAATCCTGCAATTTGATTACTATGGTGCTTCAATTGGAGTATTTAAATTATCTTAAAAGGTACAACATGCCTCTAGCAAAGCAACTGCTGAGTTCTTGTAATACCAAAAGAAAGCTTGTAAGAACAGCTTCTGGGTGCACAAGATTCCTCTAATGCATCAGTGGAAAGCACACAAGTTTCATGTCAAGCAGTATTCAGTATTGTGCTTGCACACTGACCTCTAGTTCACCAAAATTACTGCCCCTTTTAATTCAGCTTCAAGAAAAATTGCTAAGTCATGCAGATCAAAACAAATTTACTGTTACAACCATCTCCCAAACCACCCCTCCTCTATTCCCCACCTCCCTCCCTCCAGACAAACACCATGCTGGTTCTAACATGCAAAGGTTGCTCCAAATTACCATCAAAACCCAAAAATGGCTCTGTTAGTTGCTCTGTAAACATCAGTTAGCTAAATCCCAGTGCTTTGAGATAAAGGTGGCAAATGAGAAACATATGTGCATGACCAACACTTCCTTCACCTTCTGGATAGAAATACAAAGTGTATATTTGATGAATCTATTAAAATGGAGTAATGAGAAACTTGGAACAGCTACTCACTATATGCAGCTATCAAGAAGGCCATGTATCTGTCTCTAAATATTTATTCTTACCACATGCATCTATCTCCTCCATTTTACAATATGGATGTTAAGCATCACATCAATGCAAGACAGCTTCAACCACGTACCAAGAGAAAAAGATGAAAGTATTTCCTATGGGACACACCTAAACACACTACAGAACTTGTTTCCTTTAAGATGTGAAGTTGGGCTGTCAATGTCTGTTTTCATTGGATTTGTCTCAGCAAAACTGAGCACAGGGATGTGATGTTTTATCTCCACTCTGCCCTGTTAGCTACATTTGTTCATCCATGATATTACACTCCCAGCACACAGCAAGCATGCAGTGAATTTTTTAATCTCAAGAGCTTCGTATTGGCTAAGACCCTTGTGCTTAGCATCTCTCCACAGTTTTAGGAGAAGATGCTTTCCTTCACACAAATAAAGCTCACAAGAGAGTGAACTACAAAATAAGTAGTTATGCTTAGAAAAGCCTCAGGTTTGTCTTAGAATTTCCTTTTCCTTTTAAAGACATAAGGGAAGACCCTTAATCCTGGAGAAAAGGAGTCTTCAAAGTGCTCCTGTAGTTATGCTGATTAAGGACATATTCAGACATGCTCTTACAACATCATTTGAGATGTAACTGCCTCCCACTTTCATTCCTATGAGTTACCACTCCCTCCAGCAAGCCACCATAATGGACGCCATGAACACTTTCAGCTCAATTCATTGCCAAGACAGACAGATTTCTCCTAAACCACCCTTCTAGTTGATACAGGCAGTAACTAACAGCTGATGAGACCTCAGGTTGTAAGTCCCAGTATGCCTGCAAAAGCACATCTGAAGCAACCTGCAGTGGTTGTGTTAATTTTCCCCAGCTCTTCTCAAATGTTAAGTAAAATGTCAATTTTACTAACTACCTTTACCTTGCACAGAATCTGAACCTATTTTGACAGCACAGCTGCAGTGCTTAATTTCATTCTCAGTGAACAAACAAGCACCTGCTAGTTTATTCTTCTATCTAAGGACATGGTGGGCAGTAAGCTCTAGATGTGTGAGTCTATAGGTCACCAGCCTCAGTTGAATGTAGGCTGGGTTCACTCCTCCATAGGTGCTCTGCTGTGTGAGGATGAAACTAAGCTAAGACCACTAGTGGATTCTGGCCAAGTCAACCCCAGTTGTCCTGCGAGGAGCAAGTGCACCAGAGAGGCACAGACCAGAGGTACCCACCTACCACAGTGTACCAGTCCCAGTGCAAGTCCACAACCCATCAGGTACCACAGCCCCAGTACAAAGCGCCTGTGCACCTTCTAGCATCAGCCAGATTCACCCACAGAGGCGGGAAAACGCAGCTGGACCCTAAGTGGAGGTAGATGCTTACAACAGAAACATTATGGTCTTGAGGTACAACTCTATGTCAGACTTTGCAATTTTCACTATCTAAGGACAGCAACAAACTACTCAAGAGAGATCAAAAATCAAAGAGAAGAATTTATTTATTTTTAATATACAGAGGATTCTTATTCAGGAAGACTGCTCCTCAACAGAGGTGTGACAATGCAGAAGGAAGACCCTATACTGAACTTCTCCACATAAAAGGCCATGTGTTAAAATCTGATGAACTGACTTGGGTTTGAATCCTTCTCAGAAGGCACATCCCCCTCCTCTCCTAATGAAATGAGGTTCTTAAAATGCTACCTATGAACACCACTGAAGTAGAAGTAGCCTAGCACTCAGATCCTGCAAACAACTTGTCAGAGCTTGACTACAGAGGGCTTCATCAGTCACCACAAAGGCTTTATGAACCTAAGCAACTCATTGTAAAAGAGGGAGTTAAACCAGGATGTGATGGTCTGACACACTAGATTTCATGAAGGAACCAGTACTGCCCAAGAAGGCAGTCCCATTTCATAGCAGCTGCAGTTTCCAACCATAGACACTTCTATAATTTAAACTGGAAAGTTTTCAGTGTAAATTGTCAGGATAACACCAGAAAAATGGGTTTCTGGCTAAGAGGAATACACTACATACACACCAACAAAGTGACATGCAGGAAAAGGATACCCCAAGCTTCCATAGACAGGAATGATGACACTAAGCATAATCACTAACATGTGCTCCTTAGTGAATAGGGCTTACCCCAGCCCCCAGTAATGAGTGCACTAGCCAAAGTTATGCATTTTTTATAAGCCAGCATACTCTATCTTGCTCACATCAACATCACAGTAAACTAGCTCTTAGCAAACAGTGGAAAACCAGAGCTTTGCCAATGCGTAACAGAAGAGAGACTTGTTTCTACGGCAGTTTATACACGTTCTGAGTAGAAACCTATGCAAGTTTATCACCTTTATAGGAACAGCAGTAGGACCAAATTGCCTCCGTAACTTCTTGAACTGGTTTTGATTGCACATGCACAACCAACAGCAAAGGGGACACGACAGCCCAAAGGGAACAAAGATGGCCCAACACATAGCTGATAAAAATCTTGGTTTAAGACTTCCAGGCATTTAATCAGGCATTGCATCCCTAGAGTAATCTTACCATATGCTAGCTGAGGCAGTTTTACTGCTAATCCATCCCTACAGTAACTTTCAGAGTAACTTTATGGTATCTAAATTTACCTTGATCTACCAACACATTCCTGCTATTTGCTTCATATTCTCTACTTTTACTAGGCGCCAAGAAATTATTTTCCTTATTACATATTTAACTGCCATAAACACAACACCATGGAGGATTCCAAGCTACTTTAGGATTACCATCATTCAACTAGAAAACCACAAATTAATTAAAAGCAGTGTGGTTGACAGTACCGGCCTTCATTCATTAAGCACATGCTCAGCCTATGAGATGTACTGCAAGGAAATACAGCAGTTAATCCCTGACTGAACAAAGAAAACCAAGTAGGTGAGAGGAAGGGAAGAAAGGGAGAATTTACAAGCAGTAAACAAGATCGAAAAGATCTTCCAATGTTATATTAGGGCCTGAGCAAAACTAAGTTTAACGATTCACTTTAACACCAGAGCAGCCTTGCCACATTCTAATAACCTCTGCTCAAGAAGAGCTGGATTAGAAACAGATGGGCTAAAAAGACACAGATCTCACTTGGGAAAAAGCGAAGACAGCAACACCTCATTCTGACACGTCAAGGAAATGCACTGTAGATAATTCCCTTCAAGCTTGTGTTTAAGAAAAAATATGCTGAAAACAGCACATTTCTCAACACTTGGAAGGGATAGGACAAATCAAAACATGAAAAGTGATTGTAATCACCGAAGTTGATGTCAGACTTCACAACCATCTGTCTGCAAAACATAGGGGAACCCTGAGATTCTGCAGAATTTCATCTCTATTGCTCTTGGCTTAATTAGATTGCCTGGCTCAGCAGGTTCAACAGGCCACAGACCATTAAAGAATCCTTTCAGGTAAGTGGAGGCATGAAGGCTGCAGCAACGAACAGGACACTGTACAGAATCAGACAGGGAAACAGCATTCTAGCCCAGCGTACTTCATCCAGAGATACTAGCTCCTTACCGGCTCTCTCACGTCTCTTCCCTTTACATCAGTAAGGCTGCTCTTTAAACAGAGGCTCTTTCTAAAAGATTTTAAGCAGGAAACACAACTGAGCAACTCAGCAGCTAATTAAGAAGAAAAAAAAATCTCAACTCTAAGTAATTATTTATAACAGCTGAAAGAACAAGACAGGATTGTTAGGGATGCAGCATGGAAACACACATGTTAATTCACAGCAACCTAATTAGAAACAAACTACTAATGACCTAAAAAGATTCATTCTCAGCTCTGACTGGAGCTTCTTGAAAGGAAAAGGCTTTTTCCTGTCACCATAAACCAAAACCACCTAATACCTCAGACTCCTTCTGGTGTCCTTTTTTCCTGTGTACAATGCAATGTTTAGAAGTCAACAACAGACCTTCAGTACTAAAGTGACGCTTTGCTGGCAACCCAATTAATGCTTCACAAAGGTTTCAGCTGGGTTTCTCTCTCCCTTTTCCTTTTTAATTAAAATGAAAGAAAAAAAATAAAAGAAAAAAGAAACAGGCAGGATGCAAGTAGAGATTTTCTTGCTGTACAAAGAGTAACAAAAGACACCCAGGTAGTCATTCTACACCTATCCATTACAGCTAATTAAGATGCCCACAGGACTGAAGTACCAATATAAGCCACAGCTACTCCACCTAGTGGCACTGGCTTAGAAGGTACCAATCCCATACTGCATTTTTTGGCTGTTGGTTATGACTAGGACTTTAATTTCCATTGATTTTACTGCACTGCAGTGAATAAAAGCTTTCAGCACTGTTGTACCGCAGCCAAATTATACTCACCTGTGAAAAAAAAAAAAAAAAGCAATGGTATCCACCATGAGATTCTCTAGAAACTCAGCAAAACCAATCTCAGACAGAGTATCATCCTTACAATTAACTGCAGATAACTGTTGCTTTGTAGATAAATGTCGATTTGTAGATAAAATGCTGCTCTGACTTGCAGAACACACTCCCCAACAGTATCTAAAACATGACTGTACATTCAGATCCTGCTTCCCTAACATTCTACTATATAGTAGTGCATGTACAGACATGCACATCTTACACACCATTTCAACACTTGAAACCTAGCATCAGCGACTAGAAAGGAACTTTCCCAAACGCTTCCCAAAACAGAAAATTGTATAAGAAGTTGAAAATTAGTAGCAAAGATTCTGCAGGCAAGCACTGATGTTTTTCCTTAGAGCTACTGTTAGAAAATTAAATGTAGGCCATCAGATAGACAAATCTAAGGACATCTTGGGTTTTTGCTAACATTGTTAGCACTTCATATTTTCAAGTAATAGAAGTGGCAAGTATCACTGTTGAGGAAAAAAAAAAAAAGGATAACAATATGTAGACCACAAGCATATAAAACCTAAGCCCTCAAGTATATTATGAATAAAAGGAAACCTTGGAGCCAAAAATAATCTTATTCCAAAGTTACACTTGCATATATCACAAGCAATTTTCATCTGGTTAACCATAGCAGGTTAACCATGTTTAAACATGGGAAGTCTGAAAAAGCTGAAAGCATGTCCAAAGAAAAGTTAAAACAGGGATCAACTTACATAGGGAAAAGTTTTGCTTCTCAGTACAGCAAAAAGTGACACAAGACCATAAAAGAAATCTCCTACCATACAATCTACTCATTTTTCTGTCAAAGCCACCATGTAAAACTTACTAAGGGAAGCCACAATGAGAATTTTCACAATGAGAACAATCAGCTATTGGAATATAATATTCCTGTCTCCCCAGGGAAGCGGTAGATTCCCCAACACTGGGCACTTTTTAAGATTCAGCTGGGCAGGGTGTTGAGACATCTTGTTGAGGTCATGCTTTGCCTAGAAAGGTTGGACCAGGTGACCCCTGAGGCCCCTACCAACCTAGTATTCAATGATTCTAGAAGTCAGGTTCAAAGCAAGAATGCATTAACACTGCTTTCTGACATAAATACAAGCTAGATCCAACAGTATGACTGCATCAGGTGACTAGGTTTATTTTCATTTAGAAGAAACCATTGAAATTAAGTTTGTATCACTTCCCACTCTGTATATAGAACTTCTACACACAAAAACAAAACCTCTGTATGGATCACTTACAGGACTATATTCTAAGTCAGGAAAAGTAAAAGAAAAGCCTACAGCATTTTTCACCTGCTGGAAAGGGTAATTTCAATCTGTTCAATTCATTAAAAAAAAAATGGTCAGTGGTATAAGGCTTACGGAAGTACAGTGTGATTTTTTTAACACTTCAACACTGATCAACAGAAAAAAGCTATACTACCATGACATCACCTAAAATGTCTCAGAGATCAGGCTAAAAGGAATGAGTTGTTCACCTTACCTGTGGTATCAAATCAAACATCTAGGAAATCTACTTCCTAGTTGTGGGTATCTTGCTTTCTATTACAACCATCCAAATGATTATTGTCTCTGCAGCTCACATCCTTCTGGCTCAGGCATTCTGACACAGAACACTATCACAGGAGTTTTGCAGAGTTCAAGGAACAGCAGCAGCCAGCATGCGCTGTTACTGCCCTTCAGCTGTCATCTAACAATCACACAGGGAAAATACAGTAAAACAAATTCATAAATCATAAGCCTTACTCACTTTTTTCTTTCTTCTCTCCATTTAGCGATCTCTTCTGGACTATCTAATTTTATTCTTTTAGCACCAGGTGCATGTGCCTAAGAAGAAAGTATTTCATAGGTGTTTAACACAGGAAGGAAAAAAAACATACATGGAAATAAAGCATCATTCTCTCAAACTATAGCAGCATTGCATTGTTTACATCTCCCAAACTGGTGAGACACAGTGAAAATAAATCCATTTAAGAAAGTCATAGCTTTCAACATATTCTCATCCACAATACTGTCTTACAACAGATTCTAGTCAGAGGTGACACATTTGCCTTCCAGCAGAATGAAAACAAGCCTCTGAAGAGCAAAAAGGTCTATCGTAAACATCACACAGACCCATATTCTGGACCCAGGGGGGTACCTACATTCTTCCAGTGTATCTGAACTATCTTCTCGTGTGCGCTGAAATTGCAACCTTCTTCTGTGCACTGCAAGATAAGGTGAGGAACTTGAGACACACCAAGTTATGCAATCAAATTATAAACAAGCACTTCAAACTTAATGCCAGATGCCTGTGCATTTAGTTACACAGAATTTTTAAGCTATACAGTTTCAAAAGAAAGGTGGTTGTAAGTAGAGTCAGAAGGGAGAATGCACTTTAAATTTCATCTGATTTTAGAATAACCAGTGAAGCCAATGTATCTGAAAACAGGAGTGAATGTTAACCTAAGAGAAGGATTTGCAAGACTCCAATTTCAAATGTTGATACTTCTTTGCAGTAAAGGAGTGGATTTTAAAATCGGTTTTCCACAAAGTCTTTTCACACAAAAAAATCTTTATGCTACACTGATGTCAATGAGTTAATTCCTACCATTCAGCAATGATCCACAAGACAGACATTAAAATGACTTCAACAATAAAACCAAAAACACAACTGGGACTTCCCCTACACACGACATTCAGAAAAAAATCTTTAACTAACATTTTCTGTAGCTCTGGAGTCTCTTTGCAAAGACTCACTCAAAGAGTGACCACAGCTAACTACAGAGTTGAAAACTCAAAGTGTAAATAAAACAAGCCAAACTCATCAACCTGTTTATGCTGTGAAACATGTTCATCATACTTCTCCTGGTTTTTATACCCACGGTCACAGGTATCACAATAATGAGTGAAGACAGGTTCTTTTTTCTTCTTGTTCTGCAAAACAAAACAAAAATTTATGAGAACATGTCAAGAATACAGTTACAAGACAACAAGGTATTCATGGCTTTAATTAGGGGCAAAACACTTCCATGAGTATTTTTTGTTAGTAAAGCCATCAATAAAACATGTTTCAACAGTTTCAAAGGCAAAACTGAAGTTCAAATCACCTCTCTTCCAAACAAAGTAACCTGCACTCAGCTCTTCCCACTCCCATCTTTCCATCAATTGTAATTTCTGCAAACATACCATAGAATATAGAATAGTTAGGGTTGGAAAGGACCTCAAGATCATCCAGTTCCAACCCCCCCTGCCATAAGCAGGGACACCTCACACTAAACCNGCAGGGACACCTCACACTAAACCATGCCACCCAAGGCTCTGTCCAACCTGGCCTTGAACACTGCCAGGGATGGAGCACTCACAACTTCCCTGGGCAACCCATTCCAGCGCCTCGCCACCCTAACAGGAAAGAATTTCTTCCTTATATCCAATCTAAACCTCCCCTGTTTAAGTTTGAACCCATTACCCCTTGTCCTGTCACTACAGGCCCTAATGAAGAGTCCCTCCCAGCATCCCTATAGGCCTCCTTCAGATACTGGAAGGTTGCTAGGAGGTCTCCACGCAGCCTTCTCTTCTCCAGGCTGAACA
>NDXB01012944.1:0-21116 GCA_002631895.1 Agapornis roseicollis | reverse complement strand
AAGGCCAGGTTGGCCCCAGGGGCTTGGAGCAAGCTGCTCTATGGAAGGGGTCCCTGCCTGTGGGAGCAGGGGTCGGAGCTGGAGGAGCTTTAAGGTCCCTTCCAGCACAACCCAGGCCGGGATTCCATGATTCATCAGCGCAGCTAATTTATTTCCATCTTTCCTCTCATTTCTCTGAGCCATTTCATGCCTTCTGTGCTCTGCAGGGTGTTCCATGGCCATGCTCTGAGCCAGACAGAGCTGATGTGTGTATTTTCAAACACAAAAGTGGTGTTTTATTTTCTTTATATTTCAATCCATTCCAAGTACTGAGATGGGATGCTGGGGGCGAGGCACGGGGTCAGGAGGGTGCATGGCTGATGTTGATTGTGAAGGGGGGATCACTGTGAAGCCCAGTGTTGGTGTGAAGCACTGTCCCCAGGCCCGGGCAGTGTCAGTGGGTCAGTATTCCTCCAGGAGGTATGGCCCATTGGGTTCAATGCCAGCAGCACCTCAGCGTCACTCGGGCTCTGCTCCCACCATGAGGGTGCTGAGGGTGTGAGGTGTCAGGGGTTGCTCTGCAGCCAGGCCCAGGGTCTGGTCTCCTTCTGACGCAGTTTTACCTTTGGACTCTGTTGATGATGTTGGCTCCAACAAAACACCTTGTGGGAGCCAGGGCTTCCCTTCCAGCCTCTGCTGCTCCCTGGCCCATCCCTGTCTCTGCCTCATCTACCCGGGTCCTCCTGATACCACTCTCTCTGCTTCTTCATGCAGAGAGGGTCTGGAGCTGCAGAACTGCTCTATAAGCAGCTCTCCAGTTCAGAGCTATTTAGTAGAGGCCTGAGGAGCACAAGGAACATGTCTGTGGGTCTGATCTCCATATGAGATGCTCTGAGGCGAATGAACAAGTAGCTGCTTCTTTCCTCTCTAGAAGGTGAATGGGAAATGTGAGGAAGTTTCCTGCTGGTGACAATGGTTGTCCCTTTGCACTGCCACTGGCTCATTCTGGCTGTCACAGGACAGCAGTGGGAGACCCAGCTGCCTGCTCCAGCAGGACCCATGAGCTGACGTCCATTTGGCCTATGTGGAGCTTAGCCCCTGATGGTAGCATCACAGAAGGGTTTGAGTTGGAAGGGACCTTCAAGGCTCATCCAGTTCCAACCCCCTGCAATGAGCAGGGACATCTTCCACTAGAGCAGGGTGCCCAGAACCACATCCAGCCTGGCCTGGGATGTCTCCAGGGATGGGGCATCCACCAGCTCCCTGGGCAGCCTGTGCCAGTGTTTCACCACCTCAGTATAAAGAATTTCTTCCTCATGTCCAGCCTGGATCTTCTCTTTTAGTTTAGACCCATCACCTCTCATCCTGTCACAACAGGCCCTGCAGAAAGGTCTCTCCCCATCTTTCTTACAGGCACATGTTAAGATGTGCACTGTGACTTGCTCCCCACCAGCCTCTGTTCAGGTGGCACCTGACTCCATCCCTGGCTCCTTGTCTCCAGTGACTCTCAATGCCCATCCTGGGCTGGCATTGAGGTGCTGTGCTTTCAGTATGGGCCAGGAGCACCCATTTTGCTCCATCCTGGCACACCCTGAGGTGGTGCCAGGCCTTGAGCACTGGCACCTGCCTCACAGGAGCCCCTCTGCTCCTGCTTCACCTTGTGCTGTGGTTTTCCCAGGCTCAGTGCCACCAAGGAGCAGCTGTAATGATCTGGATGTTCCTCTGGTCTGTCCGCTTGGAACCAGCCCTCTGCTGACACGGGCCAAGCTACAGCAAAGCAAGGACACATCACCTGGGAGGAGCACAGCTTCTGCTCCTTGTCCACTTCCACCTCACTCCAGTGTGAGCCCAGCCCCACTCTCAGTGTCCCGGTGCTGTGGTTGTGCCCACAACGTGCCCGGTGGCTCCCAGTGCACAGGCCATGGATGCTGCAGTCACTGCTGTGGGTCTGGGTGAGGAGAGGGCTCGGATAAGGAGCAGTGGGGCTGGGGGCAAGGCTGGGGTGGTGCAGGGGGTGGAAACCAGCTTCTGCTGACGGGTGTGAAGAACCAGAACCACAGAGGGTGGTTGGTGATGGTGGAGAGGAGCAGGAAAGGCAGCAAAGCCTCTGAGTCAGGAGGGGACACTCATGGAGTTGCCCTGGGGACTGCTCCGTGCCTTTGGACTCTCCCATAGCTCCCAAACCATCAGAGAGGGGCAAACCCAGATCAAACAGATGAGCACATGCTTCAGCCTCGCTTGGCACGGAACAGGGCCCAGGACCAGCAGCCCCAAGCTCACAAGCAGCATGTCACCAGGTGTGGGGTGTGACAAGGGGACGGGGCCACGTCCACCCGCCTGCAAGTGGCTTTTCCAGCATTCTGGAGCTGCTCTGGAGAGGAGCCAGTGGCCAGCGGGTCCCAGCTCTGCTCCTCTGAGGTCAGGTGAGCTCTCAGGGGGTTGGGGATGCATTGCTGAACTGTGGCACTTGGGGGGTGCCCTGGGGGGCTGCATGGCCGGCGTGGTGGGGCTTGCTTGGCAGTGGGCACCAGCCATATCCTACCCTGGGACTTGCTCCTCATGCAAAGGAGTCACCTGCTGTGCCCAGGGCACCCAGGTCCTGCAACAAACCAGCCGTGTCCTCAGCCCTGCAGGGAGCAGTTCTGGCCCAGTGGCTGGGGAGATGTGGCCACACAAAACTGCTGGGAGCATCCCCCCCGGTGGAATCCTGTGGACACAGCTTGAGGGGATCCACTCTGCCCCTGTCCTCTGCCTGGTGCGGGCTATGTGCTCCCCACTGTTCCCTGGCGTGGGGAGGGAGGCTCCCCAAACCTTGGGCCAGCAAGCTCTGTTACACAGTGGAATACACCTGGAATGGGCTCTGGCAGAGATAAACATCTCACCTCTGGGTTTGTTTTTGTTGCTGCCAGCTGGGCCTTTCCCACACCCAACCCCAGCTCTGTGTGAGGGGAGAGCCCTGGCTCCCTCCCAGCCCAGAGGCTGCCCTGCAGACACGCTGGGGAGCGGCGCAGGACGAGGGTGGTGGAATGTGAGCCCGAGGGTGGTGGAGTGGAGAGCAAGGCACCAAGATCAGAAGGGATCAGTGGGGTTTATCATCTGTGGAAGACGAAGAGAGAAAGCATAGGTGTCAGGGTTGGGAATCAAATGACATCCTGGATAGTGGCTGTGACCCCAGAATTTGTCTTGCATTAACTCTGCTGGCTTTTACAGCATCCTTGGGGTGGAGCAGAGATGCAGTGACCGTGGGGACTTCATCAGCAGTTGAAAGCACAGGTCCAGTTTGAGTCACCACCCTTGGATCTTTGCATCTTCACATCTTGGATGTGAAGTGTGGAGCAAGTGCTGAAAGCCCAGAGGAAAGCAGCCAGGGTGGTGGGGGAACAAAGAGGAAAGGCTGAAGGAGGGGAGCCTGCAGCAACAGTGAATTCCCCAGAACAGCTTCTCAGAAGCCTTGCTGAGTCCCTAGAATTAGATGTTAAGAGTGGCACAGCATCAACAGCCTTCACCTCCTGGGCTCTCCACCATGGCCCTCAATCCCAGCACATCCGCACAGAGCCCATCACCACAGCACTGGGCAGCACATCCCACTTCCAGCAGGGAGCTGGTGCCTGCCCCTACAGGGCTCAGCCAGCTCCACTGGCAGTACTGAAATACTGATGCTTCCATTGATATCATTAATCCCAGGATCTCATGAGGATGCAGCATTGTGCTGGGCCTCATTGGGAGCTATGGGAGCTGGAACCACCACCAGCACCTGCTCTGTGGTAGCTGTGCACAGGGAAGGGAACTCACTGCGGGGTCCATGGCCAGCACAGGGGCTGGCTCCAGGCACATGTCCCTGCCCCAGATCACCCACAGCTGAGATGTGGCTCCAAGTCCCAAACAGGGGCAATCAGGGCATGTTTAATAATGGTGCATGGCAGGAGGGAGGAGGAAGGGGCTGGTGTGCTGTTTGCCAGCTGGGACAGCAGGTGTGGGGTCCCAAAGGCAGCATTTAATGGCCCTGGCTCCACCAGTCTTGCTGCAATGGAAGGGTGGGATAAAGCTGGTCCCGGCTGGGATCAGTCACAGCAAGACCCAGAGTAGGTCTGGAAGTGGAACAGGAGCCAGAGTGAGGGATGGAGCTCACCCAGACACAAGGGACCTGCACAGAGCACTGCCCACACCTCCCACAGCCAGAGCTGGGGTGACGTCGTGGTGCAGAAATTGAATGGTGGGGAAATGAGAGCCTCTTTTGGTCCTGAGTCAGGGTGTTTCCCCCTCAGGAGGCACAGGGAAGATGGTAGCAATGGAGGTGATCTCATTGCACAAACACGAGCATCTCAGTGACAGGCAGTAATGGCTGGGCTCGAGCACTGCCGAGTGTCCACACCAGCCTGGCAACTTCCTTCTTGGTCTCAAAGAGTCACTTCAAGGGCCGCAGACAAAAGCAGATCAAACAGGGGTGTGTGTGTACTCTACCACTTCTCCATAGTGGATTTGTCCACCTGCAGTCAGAAGAATGAGGCATGGCCCAGGGTGCCCAGAGAAGCTGTGGCTGCCCCATCGCTGGCAGTGCTCAAGGCCAGGTTGGACACAGGGGCTTGGAGCAAGCTGCTCCAGTGGAAGGGGTCCCTGCCCGTGGCAGGGTTGGAGCTGGAGGAGCTTTAAGGTCTTTTCCAACACAAACCACTGTGATGCCAGTCCCTTGTTCAGTTCTGAGCAAATAGCACATGTAGCTCTCACCAGAGCATGTCCCTGAAGGCAAACAGGGCTGAGGACCTGGGAGAGGCACATGAGAATGGGTGCTCCTGTGCATCAGGCACCCAACGGCCCTTCCAGGTCCTGCCATACCCATGCCTCATTCACCACATCACCCCCAGCTCCAGCCTGTGACCCAGACAGACACCCATCTGGGTGGGACTATCTGAGGAACAGTGATGGCCCTGCTGTATGTGACCCAGGGCCGGGCTGTTGTCACCTCACCAGAGCTGAGCCAGGGCAGGGGCTGCACTTGGGGCAGGCACAGGCAAGGGGGGAAACAGCCTCATCCCTACTGGAATGCCAGGGGGAAGGAGAAGGAGCCAGTGCTCAGCCCCTTCAGCAGGAGGAGGGAAATCTAAGGCAATTCTCTCATGAGCTCATCAAGGGGCCTCTGTGGAACCCCCCGGGGACAGGCTGAGGAGGGGCTGTGTGTGATGCTGCGTGCTAGGGATGCAGCTGTGGGAAGAGGTTCTCAGGGAGCCCTTCCCCTGCTCCCATTGGGCTCATGGGCTCTGCCCCCCAGCATGCCTTGCCTCCTCCCAGCACTGCCCTTCTAAAGCTTTTCCAGGAAGGACTTTGTCCATAGATTAAGCCATTACCTGTGCCTTGGCTCAGGAATATCTGGTGTAAGTGAAGGAGCCCTAACTGTCGTTGGATTTTCTTGCTGAACATTTTACCTCTCCAAGCAAAGCCTCTGTCCTGGCTCCCACCCCTGTGTTTGCCTTTGTCCACAGTCCATTGGGGCCTATAGGACAGCACAGAAATAAGGGCCCTAGAAAAGAGGGTTCTGGGAATGGGGGTTCCTGGTCCCCCTTGGCCAGGGCAGCTCGGGGCCTGCAGCCTCCTCTTGGTTTCAGGCAGGAGGAGGAGAGCTTCAGCAGACAGAGGAGCTCCTTGAGCCCAGACCCAGCGGTGCCCCATGCCCTGTGCCTGGGCACAGCCCATCCCGCAGCTCTGCCAGAGCCCTGCCAGGCCATGGGCATCCAGGCAGGCTGTTTGCCCAAGGACAGTGCTGGTGATGCTGGTTCTCCTGCTTCTGCCTCCCCAGAGGAAGGTGGGCGCTCAGGACCCCAGGAGGCTGCAGCATGGAATGTGACTCCTGGCCACACTCATGGCTCTGAGGTCTATGGCTGCTGTGCAGGGAATGGGCACATCTCATGTGAACAGGAACTGGTGCAGCACAGGCACTGCCTTCACAGCGAGCAAACAGCTTGGGTGTGGATGGCCACGTTTCTGCTCAGGGCTGTCCACAGGTGCCTCCCTCACCTTGGTCCCAGTCTCCAGCCCTCAGGGGCTGTGCCCATCTCAGCAGCAGGGCTGAGTCTGGACCTGCCATCCTGTCGGGGAGTGCTCAAGGCCAGGTTGGACCCAGGGGCTTGGCGCAAGCTGCTCCAGTGGAAGGGGTCCCTGCCCATGGCAGGGGTTGGAACTGAATGAGCTTTAAGGTCCTTCCAACCCGAACCATCCCATCATTCCATTATTCTATGGAAATGGGTGGCTGAGGGCTCCTGGCAGCTCCAGGGCACTGGGGCTGCTCCGCAGCCTCCTTGGAGTGAACACAGCTCCTCGAGGGACCACATCACTGAGGTAGGGCCACAGCCTGTGGGTGGGACCGTGTGTGCCTCGGTGGCACGTGTCCCCACCTGCCTGAGTGCCTTGTCCTACTCACAACACTCATGAGGGGCCCGCTGCTCTCAGGAGCTGTAGTGGTGCACCCAGAAGCATTGCAAAGCTTGCATTGGGTGCCTGGCCCCAGATGCACCCCAGCCCCTCCTGGGACAAGCCCCAGGCTGGGTTCAGACCATTCCATCCTCCCCTTCTTTTGGCAGCCCAGGACAGCCTGCCATGCACCGTGGCACCGTGTCAGCTGAGTCCCAGCCAGCTCTGTCCTTCCCTGCCCTGGTGCTCACATGGACCAGGGCTGCTCCTGGCAGGGCTTGCCCTGTGCTGGTGGCAGCAGGGTTGCCAAAGGGCTGAGCCTGGCAAAGAGACCCAGACCCCTAGGGACAGGGACGGAAGCAGCAGGTCAGGCAGCCCCGCTGTCAGGCTGCTTGCGGATGGAGCCCCAGCTCCCTCCTGGGAAATCATTACCTGTCCTTCTGCCCAGAGGCAGTTAAGATGTTATCACCTAACCTCTAAACTACTTCTTTGATATGGAAGGATCAGGGCAAGTAAACCAGAGAGTTGCTCAGCCTGGGTTTGGAGGCAGGAGGCAGAGGGTTTGGTCGGCTCTGGGTGCACACTGTCACCGTACAGTGCCATGTGTCGCAGGGGGACTGGGGATGAGGAGTGCCTCTGTCCTGCATGGGGATCTCTGGACCAGCCACTGTGCAGCCAGAGGGGGATTGGCAGACCTGGGAAGGTAGTGGACACTCATTCAGCCCCTTCCCATGAAGCCACGTGCGTCCAAAGGTGACGTGTGGTGTGGAGGTGGGAATACAGGAGCAGTGGCATCACTGGGCTCCAGGCATCCACCCCGCCAGCAGGGTACGGCACAAGCACCCAGCCCGGTGCAGGCTGCAGACAGACGGGACATGAGGCAGCACCCAGGGACTGCTGCCTCCCGAATTCACAGCGTGGTGCTCTCTGTGCACACAGGGGCCCTCAGAATCCACCGTCCCTCCGGCCGCAGGGCAAGGTGCTCCGGGGAGGTCTCATACAGTGGGGGTCACACACACTTCCCTTCTGGCACAGCTGCATTTGACTCAGCTGAGATCAAGCAGCTGGGAACTGAATCCTTCCATCCAGATCGCCCTTGTGACAGCCCTGCAGGCTCTCAGCAGGGAGCTGAGTCAGCAGCTTCCCTGTGTCCCCAGAGAGCAGGTCCCATGCCCACCAGCCCTGCCCAGCCCGGGTGAGTGAGGTGCCAGGGCTCTGGCAGGGCTGTGATTCCCAACCTGCACCATGAGCCCCCAGCGCACGCCCGGAGCGATGGGAGGCTGCAGACAGAGCTGGGGCCTGCAGGGACCTGAGTCCTCCCCATCCCTCGGCAATCCTCAGTGTCCCCATGTCCGCAGGGACCCCCAGCACATGGGGAAGGGTGAGCGCAGACCCAGCTGGGCCATGACAGTGTCTTGGCCTCCTCTGGCAAAGCTCATTGAGAGCTGCTGAGACCCCTGGCAGGGGAATCCTCCTCCTCTGATGTGATTTTCCTTCTTGTTTCCTTCTAATTCCTCTCTACTTTCTTTGTAATAAAACTTATTATCAAGGCACCTACCACTGTGTGTGTGTTTTCAGGGCACTGGATACTGGATATATCACTGTGACCTCCTATAGACCTCGTAGAGACCATAATAGAAATAGCTAAGACCGTAGATAGCAAGAGAACAGAAATGTGTGCACGTAAAGGCACAAAGAAGCAGCAAGACAAGGGTTAACACGAGAGGTGTGTGCTAATTGCTGCAGGGCTTCTATGTGTGCTTTCATTAAAAAGAGGAGGAGGAACTAATTGCCTGAAGATAAGGTGTCAGGATGATGCCAAACTGAGCTGTAAATACACCTGTGAGAGGAGCAAGGGGACTCATAGTCAGGAGTCTTGACTGAGGCTGATGAGATCTGGGACTAAGTAACGGGGAAGAGACTCTCCAGCAGTGTCCGCTTCCCAAGGACATCAAGGCAAGAGCAGGGTGGGTTTGCTGCCTGCAGTGGAGGAGCCCAGAGCCACAGCAAGGACTCAAAGCCAGCTCTGAGGGATCCAAGTGTCTGGGGCTGCTGGAGCAGGGTCTGGCAGTGCTGCAGGGGAGCTGACCCTAGGGGCACCTTGTCAGGTAAAATCACCTCCTGCTACAACACCTCCCGCTGAGAGCCTTGTGGTTTCCTGTGGTCTCCTCTGCCTGGGGCTCTGCTTCATTCCCTCCTCCTCCTGGACCTCATCCTGCCAGGTAGTGGTGAGCTGAGCAGGAGCGGGTGCGGGACCTGGGGGACTGTGGGATCTCATCACGGCTGCTGGGCAGGCAACCCCCGGTCCCCCATCCCGCCTGGTTTATCCTAGTTTTGCTTTTCCCAGGGGAAGATCTGATCATGCACCAGGATCTCTGAGTTGAACAGCTGCATATAGGCTAAGCCTGGGGGCAGCTTTCTGAGCTGCTCTCCTTGCAGCTCCCACTGCCTGCTGGTGTTCCCAGCTGGCCCTGTCCAACCACCTCTCTCCTGTGTTTGGGTTTGCAGGAGCCTTCACCACAATGTTCACGAACAAGAAGCACTTCACCAGTGCCATTGTTGGGGCACTGGTTGCACTCTCCATCATTGCCCTTGTTCTCAGCCTGGTGAACATTGAAGATGTCACCCTGCCACCCACTGTCAAGGTGAGCTCAAAAGAAGGTCCCTGAAGGACCAGTCCCCTTGGGCAGCTGCTCAGAGACAGCACCTTATCCACATTGTCTTTGGTTTGGAGGTGAAGGGGGGTTGGTAGTAGCTGGGTGGGTGTTTTCTTCCCCTCTCAAGATGCGGAGTAAATAGAGGCAGGACACCTCCAAGTCAGAGTGGGAAGCCTGCTCTGAAACTGGCCACCATGCTATGCACTGGGCATGTTTTGAGGGGATTGCCTTGGGGTGGAAGCCCTGCCCTGCTCCCTCTGCCCTCCCATGGCTCAACACCTCCTGATGGTGCTTGTACCTGCCAGCTCCCACCAGCCTGCCCTAACCCCCAGCACAAGCATCCCCTGCAGCTTGGCATCCCTCCCTGGCTGCTGCAAGAGGGTTGGCACAGTTTTAGGGCGAGGTGGAGGGCTTTATGTGGCAGAGGTGTGTGCAGTTGCTTGCTCCTGGGCTGGGGCTGCTGTGATGCTGCCTGTCCCTGCCCAGGCTGGGTGCAGCCGTACAGGTAGCAGAGGGCACTGGGGATGGGGGGGTTGCTGGCCCCAAGGTGGGGCTGGTGTAGGCACAAAGGGCTTGTAACCAAGAAAGAAAATAAATAAGGCATGAGGAAACAGCTCAGAAAAGCCCGTGTGAGCTCACGGTGCTGCACAGGCCTCAGGAGAGGGGAGTTTCTCCATTGCTGTGGGAAATGCCCATGGTGAGGCCAGGCACTGTCTGTCGCAGCTCAGCTCTGCCACACTGCAGATAGCTGAGCCTTAGAGAGATGAGTTTGGGGCATCTTCTGGCCCCACCACCCTGGCAGGGTCATGGTGAGGCTGGCGCCAGGCTGCTGCTCCTCCTGCCAGTCTGATATCTGGGTTTTCCCTTCCAGTATGGGATGGTGTTTGACGCAGGCTCATCCCACACCTCTCTGTTTGTCTACGAGTGGGATTCAGACAAGGAGAACGACACCGGTGTGGTCAGCCAGACCTTGTCCTGTGATGCCCACGGTCAGTATCCCCCTGCCCTGGGCTCGGTGCTGCCCTGCATGTTGGTGTGGCGGGTGGGATGACCTGGCCCTTCCTCTTGCTGGCTGGCCCATGCTGGGCAGCTCTGTCCATCGAGCTTGGCACTGCTGGCACAGGGGGGAGTCCTGGCTGCAGGCAGAGTGCTCCCTGACTCCCCACTGACTTCACATGTGGTTAGAGGCTCCTCAGGACCATGCAGGGCCACGCACTTGGTGGAACTGGTGGACTTGGTGTTGTTCCGGGTTTCCATTCCCACACCTTGGGCAGCCCAAGCTGCTGTCCTGGCTGGGGAAGGTCTCACCTCTACAGCTGGGGAAACTGCTCAGAACACAGGAGAGGGGGGGAAGCCACAGAGGGAAATGGGTCAGTCAGGTCCTGGGGGACCAGGGCACCCTGCAGAAGCACCCTTTGTTGCTAAGAGGTGACAGACCTCAGTTCCCTGTGCCCTTTTTCTCCCACATCCCTGATCCCAGCTGTTTCCATCAGCCTGTCCTAGCCTGACTCTCTTCCAGGACAAGGTATATCAAGCTATGCCAATGATCCCCCGAAAGCTGGTGATTCCATAAGGGAGTGTCTGGATAAAGCCCTGAAGGTTGTTCCTGCTACAAAACAGAGGGAAGTCCCAGTTTATCTTGGAGCAACAGCAGGAATGAGGCTACTGAGGTATTGCTCTGGGGTTCAAGGGTGGCAGAGTAGAGATTGACCTGCAAGCAGCCACTGCTGGAGAGAGCTGGGCTGGGGCAGCCTGGCCAAGAGAAGGCTCCTCAAGGGGAGAGCTGAGAGCAGCTCCAGGGCCTAAAGGGGCTGCAGGGAACATGGAGAGGGGCTTGGGACAAGGGCCTGTAGGGCCAGGCCAAGGGCAATGGCTTGAACCTGCCTGAACAGGGGAGCCTGAGCTGAGCTCTGAGGCAGAAGCTGTTCCCTGTGAGGGTGCTGAGGCGCTGGCCCAGGGTGATGGCCCAGAGAAGCTGTGGCTGCCCCATCCCTGGCAGTGCTCAAGGCCAG
The DNA here is from genome assembly GCA_002631895.1 of Agapornis roseicollis. Classification (NCBI taxonomy): domain Eukaryota; kingdom Metazoa; phylum Chordata; class Aves; order Psittaciformes; family Psittacidae; genus Agapornis; species Agapornis roseicollis. The sequence continues at coordinate 10,066 of NDXB01012944.1, read as the reverse complement.
GTTGGCCCCAGGGGCTTGGAGCAAGCTGCTCCAGTGGAAGGGGTCCCTGCCCCTGGCAGGGGTTAGAGCCTGAGTAGCTTTCAGGTCCTTTCCAGCCCAAACTACTTTATGGTTCTGTGATCTGCCCAGATGGATGGTGCTGGTGGGGGAGTTGGGCAGGCGTAGGAGGCAGTGAGGTGCTGCAGTACCTCCCACTACCTTTCACCAGCCCATATTAGCTTTCTTCAAATACCAGCCTTCATTTCATGGTCCTTGGTTTTATGATTGCAGAGATGTTACGTTATTTCTGTGCCCTGGCAATGAGAGCCCTTCCCTGGGAAGGAGCTGGGTCATAGCCTGAAGGTTCCTCGCTTCAGAGAGCGAGCACATGCCAGCAGCCCCAGCACATCTCCCCACTCAGAGCTCTGAAACCAGGCCCAGCTCAGCAGCCAGCCCTTTGGAGCAGTCAATGAGGGGATGTTCAAACCTGGGCTTTGCAGCACAAGCTCTTCCCACCTCCAGCACTATGAAGATGCTTAGGTAGGAGAAGGTGGCTTCACAAACTAGACCAAGCTGTGCTGGAGGGAAGAGATTGATGTTGCTCCTGGATTAGTGATGCCTCATGTAGACAGCTGGGATATATGAGCAGCTTTGACAAGTCAATGTAGCAGGAAACATCCTTTCATACAAGCTGCTCATTGCAGAAAACTGGAGTATGTGGAACTGGGGAGAAACCAGACTGGTTCCTGGTGCTTCCTTTGGAGTCCTGGTGCAGGTGGGTATGTGTCCTGACCTCTGGGCCCTTTCTAGGGAACAGAACAGCTCAGCAGCAGAGCAAGTCCTAGCTGAAGTGGCTAAAACCATGCAAGAGTACCCAGTGGCTTTCAAAGGGGCTCGAATCCTTACAGGAGAGGAGGAGGGGGCTTATGGCTGGATCACCATCAACTACCTGCTGGACTCCCTCACTAAGGTGGGAGAAGGCTCAAAGCCCGCTGCATCTTTGCTGACTTTTGGGTTTGCTGATTTTTAAGCTTGCTTTGCAGAGAGACAAAAGTCAGCGGCTGCTGGGAATGGTCACAGGGAAGCAGCCGTGGAGGGAGAACTCGGGAATGGGGCTGTCTCTGCTAAGAGCTAAGGGCACATCTGCACACAGCGTGGACACGGGGTCTCATGGGACAGCGAGGTTGGCAATGCAGCCTGGCTGTGACCACGGGCTCCTGCTGGGCTCTGTCCCACTGCCCTGGGAAGGGCCCTCTCCGTGTGGCACTGGGAGACTTGATCCAAAGCTCTGTCCTGCCGCTCTCTGCCCATCGCTGCTGCAGCCGGGAGCTCCCATGCAGGCTGCTGGAGGGATTCTGTCCTTGTCCCGCGGGAAGGGAAGCCCCTCCAAGCCCAGTCCCCACCAGCACTTTGAAATGGGGATGGTGACTCAGAGCCGGGTGAGCCCAGAGCTCATCATCAGGGCACATCTTGACCCTCAGACAGCTGAACCTCTGCTTTTCCTGGTGCTGACAAATGGCCGGGCAGGTTGGGCAGGAGAGGCCTCCATACAGAAAGAATTAAGTTGAACACCCATTGAATTTAGTAACAAAACCCTATTGTCCTCAATGGGATGAGAACTGTGCTCAGGGCAAGTAAGACCAGTCCTGTGCTTCTCTTCCTCTCCCATCTCCCCTTGGCAGTACTCACCCAAAGCACACGCGTGGGTTCGTCCAGAGGCAGCCAACATTTTTGGGGCACTGGATCTTGGAGGAGCATCCACCCAAATCAGCTTTATACCCGAAGGTTCAGTGGTGACCTGGAAGGAAGGCTCCAAGCTCACACTGTACGGGTATGACTACAGCATCTACACACACAGCTACCTCTGCTACGGCCAGAACGAGATGCTGAAGCGACTGGCAAAGGAATTGATTGCGGTGAGAGGGGAACTGGGGGGGAATTGGACTCTGGTCTCACGATGCCAGCAACAGGCTTGTTAATACACAAAATAAGAACAGGCAAAGCTCTTCCAGAGACACATCAGCAGGGACTGAGAGTAGGTACAGACTCCTGTGAGAGCACGGGTAGGCAGACATAGAAGGGAGCATGGGAAGCATCAGAAGGGCAGCTCAGGAGAGAAAATCTGGCTGTACACAGGTGCCTCACACAGGGTGTTCAAAAGGCAGGACCAGGCTCTTCTCAGAGGCGAAAACTAAAAGGGCAAGAGGCAATGGGCACAAGATGGAACATTTGGGTTTCCAACCTATGTCCTATGAAGACAGGCTGAGAGAGCTGGGCTGGGGCAGCCTGGGGGAGAGAAGGCTCCTGAAGGGGAGACCTGAGAGCAGCTCCAGGGCCTAAAGGGGCTGCAGGGAACCTGGAGAGAAAGGGGCTTGGGCCAAGGGCCTGTAGGTCCAGGCCAAGGGCAATGGCTTGAACCTGCCCAAACAGGGGAGACTGAGCTGAGCTCTGAGGCAGAAGCTGTTCCCTGGGAGGGTGCTGAGGCGCTGGCCCAGGGTGATGGCCCAGAGAAGCTGTGGCTGCCCCATCCCTGGCAGTGCTCAAGGCCAGGTTGGCCCCAGGGGCTTGGAGCAAGCTGCTCCAGTGGAAGGGGTCCCTGCCCATGGCAGGGGTTTGGAGCTGGGTGAGCTTTAAGGTCCCTTCCAACCCAAACCAGGCTGGGATCCTGTGATTCTATGATTCAAATACAGTGGAAATGGTTTTCCCAGTGGGAATGGTGCTTGGTGGAGCACTGGGGGGCTCCTGTGCCCGAGCTGTCACCAGCAGGGTTTGGAGGAGGCTGCAGCCTGCGGTTTTGCTGTTCCCAGGAGTCATCCCCCAGCGCGCGGGTCCATCACCCCTGCTACCCAACCGGCTACAATGAAACCGTGTCGCTGTCTTCCTTCCGCACCAGCCCCTGCACGAACCAGAGCGACCCACGCCTGGGCCCTGGCGACAGGAACGTCACCCTGGAGGGCAGGGGCGATGCCCGCGGGTGCCTGGCTGCCATCAAGAAGCTCTTCAACTTCTCCGCATGTGGCCAGAGCCAGGACTGCACCTTCGATGGCATCTACCAGCCACCGGTCCGAGGGCAGTTCATTGTAAGGCAAATCCTGTCCTCCCACCTCCTTGGCAGCACACGTGCTGTGGTGTCTTGTGTGTGCCCCATGGCATTGGCACCTCCCTGCAGCAGAATGGGAGCGAAAAGCTCCCAAGTTATCCCTGCCCCAGGGCGCACCAGGGATTGCTGCTGCCGTGTTCTCCAGCCAGGTCTCCAAATGGGACCCTGTTAACAAAAACAGTGAGAAGCCAAATCCCAAGTTTTCAGTAATAAAGCCCAGCTTAGCCAGCAGCCTTCAGGCAAGGTGCTGGACGTGCTGCTGTAGCCAGCAGGCACCTGCACCCTGGCCCATCACCTCTCCTGGGACATGGACAGTGATGCTCTGCAGCTGTACCAGGGTAGGACAAACTGCAGCTGCCTGGTGTTGGTCTCCACTGTAGCTCAATGCTGTTTCTGCCTCTTGCCTTTCAGGCCTTCTCTGCCTTCTACTATAACTTCAAGTTCCTCAACCTGACCAAGGGGCAGCCGCTGGCCACTGTCAGGGAGAGCATTGAAGGTTTCTGCACGAGGAGCTGGGAAGATGTATGTTCCTCATGGGGGGAGGCAGTGTGGGAGCTTCTCAAGCAAAGGGGCCCTGGGGTGGGGGAAGAGGAGCAGGGACCCCTCCATGGCAAAGGTTCCTGATTGCTGACTGTGCCTGACACAGCAGAGCCATCCCCGAGCAATGTGTGAGAGCCAGGACTGTCCTGCACCCACCTGGGGACCTTCCTTGCTCACGGTTATATGAGCAAGGAACATTAGTTGGGAAAGGGGCAACCAAGGTGGGTGAAGGCAGCAGAATCTCCCTTCCAGCACAGGAGCTGGGGATGGAGATGGGTCTATAGCCCTGGAGGATGGTGAGAGGAGACCCAGCTGCTGGCACCACTCTGGAGGCAAGTCAAATGGGGATGGATAAGGCCAGGAGCTGTGCTAAGATCACCATGGGGCAGAGAGCAGGAGCCCTTTCACAAGGAGGCTGGGGCAGGAGGAGCTCCAGGATGCCTCTGTGTTCCCGTGTAGAGTGTTAATCTTCTTCAAAGGGGTTTCCCTCTGTGGAGCAGGTCCCAGATACCTGCCTGGTCCAGAGTCCTTGTCCAGATGCTGCTGCCTGCAGCGCCATTGCCCCTCACGCAGCCCTCATCTGAGCATCGTCCCTGCCCGAAAACTGCCTGAAAGTAACTTCCCCCCTGCAAACATGTCCCCACCCCAGCTCTCTGCCAGCTTCCCTGACGAGAACCCTCAGCGCCTGCCTAAATACTGCGCCAACGCCAACTACATCCTCACCCTCCTCCTCGATGCCTACAAGTTCGATGAGACCAGCTGGAACAACATCATCTTCCAGATGAAGGTAGGCAGCAAACGCAGCCTTGTGGGCAGGAGCAGAGGAGGAAAAGAGCCAGCTTCCCCCATCAGGTGCTGTGAGAGCTACGCTCCAGGCAGGCACTCTCTGGGCTGCAGCCGGTGTCGCTGCTGTGGCTTTCCTGCAGGGTAACTCCTGTCCCCTCCCCTGGGCAGGCAGGGAGCGCGGACGTGGGCTGGACACTGGGGTACATGCTCAACCTCACCAACATGATCCCGGCCGAGGCTCCGGTGTGGGTGAAGGGGCACGTTCCTTCCCTGTGGGCTGCGGCCATCGCCTTCATCATCCTCACCCTTGTCCTGGGACTCACTGCCCTGCTCCTGCGGGTGTAGGAGCCTGGCCGCGTTTCAGAGCCTGGTAGGTGTGCATCAGGGCTGGAAAACCATCAGTGCTGGGTCCCCCTTGCTTCTACCCCCAAGGGCTGGCAGCCTGGGGCTGCTTCAGTGATGCTGAGTATCTTGACAGCACCGAAGAACTGAGGTAGAGTGTCCCATGGGACTGGCCCCACCATGCAGATAAGCACAATGTGAAGTTTCCATTGGAGCTCTGCCTATGCACCACAGGAACCTCAGCCGTGCCCATCTGCCTCCTTATTTCACTATGCCTGTTACAGATGTGGCCTCCATCCCACCAGCTGGCACGGGGGGGCATGGAGAACCAGCCTGGCCATGGAGGAGCTCCCCGAGTGCCAGACTGATAGCACACAGCTGCAAGCACTTGTGACTGGGTCCTTGGTGCAATGCTGGGTCTGGTTATGGTCACCAACAGCCCAACAGGTGCCTGTGAAGGGCATGAAATGCTCTGCAGTACCACATCTGGCTCTCTTGAAGGTGAATTGCATGGACTTACCTGATGGTGTTGGAGACAGAAGCAAAGTTGAGCATCCAAAGTCAGTAACATGGTTCATGCCTCCCCAAGGGTCGGTCTTGTCTCATCTTCCCTTTCTTCTGGGATAAAGGGATCTCTGTTTCTGAATGTCTGCCTGGAGAAAAACACTGTCCCACTGTCTGGGTAGTGAGACATTCATATGTCCCATCACCTGCAAACACTGTCCCACCATCAGGCTGGACACCATGGGGTCAGGCTCCTTGTCCTGCCCTGACCCTGCCCATGGGGCTGAGCCAGATCCTGCCCACAACTGCACCCCTGCCTTCGCCTTGGGGTCTGCTCGGCTTTTATCTGCCTGCAGGTGATTCAGTGGTTCTGTGCCTCTCAGCAGTGAGGAGCTGACTGCTGGTGCCTCAGACATCCAAATAAATCGTGTGAAAGGCAGCGATGGGGAAATGCTGTTGCTTTGCTCCTGTACAGTCGTGGCTTTCTGGTTTCCATGTCCCAGGTCAGGGCTGGTGATGACAGCAGGGACTTGGGGCAGTCACCATTGCTCAGCTCTACCACAGACACCCCTGAAGCTCCTGCAGTATCTGCCAGATGTTGAAGAGAAGCCAGCAGGGCACCAGGGCAGGCGTTTTGCTGCTGAGAGCTGGGGTGTCTCACCTCCCCCAGCCCTCGCTGCTGGTGGGACTCCCCAGAACCGTAAGGGAGCCCTAACACATCCTGGCAGCATTCCCAAATCACCCGTGTGCTGGTCCCTGCCCGCGGCAGGGGCTGGAACCAGATGATCTTGAAGCCCTTTCCAACCCAAAGCATTCTGTGACTCTATGAAAGGGAGGGTGGGATGTCTGCCAGGCACAGACATGGGCTGCAGCTGGACTGGAGAGGAACCTCATGCAGGAGAGCAGGATGCTGCTGACATCCCCCACCTCACAGGGCTTCCTGGTCATGGGGAGAGCCCAAGACCCATCTCCCCTGCATAGCCCCAGCACTTGCTGCCCCTCTGCCTGGTGCTGGCCATGGCCAATGCAGCCCCTTGGCCTGGGATGGGCAGGTCATGTCTGCCCCACATGGGGTATCTGCTGCAGGCTGTAACCAGCCTCATGATGATCCCATTGCTGACAGTCACCCCTTCTCCCTGGCCTGCCACCTCCAGCCACCCCACATTGCTGCAGTCCACATGCCCCCAGCGCTGAGCCCCTGCCCCACATGGCCATGCCCTCCCTCCTAGAGCATCTCCAGCCAGCAGCGAGGGGAAAGGAAAAACACAGCACAGATACAAGGCAGGGATTTTAAAGCCTGTGCCAGTTCCAGCTTACCAGGCCAGGATGCAGGCACCCACGTTACCAGTTCACAGCTCCTGGACACAGGGGGCATTCCCTGGTCTGCAGCTCCTCACACAAGTGCAGCAGCAGCAGGACCAAGTGCTTGGGCTGCCCCTGGGCCAGCGCTGCTAGAGACTGACATAACCAGAGGAGCTTTTCCGGCAGCACGTGAGGGCGAGCAGGCAGAAGGTGAGGATGAGCATGGTGGCCAGTAGAACCGTGGCTGCTATCCAATTGCTCCTCTGGAGCCCTACGACTCTCTGGGGAATCTCCGAGGGAATCATGTTGGTGAGGTTGAGCATGTAGCCCAGAGTCCAGCCCACGTCTACACCAGCAACCTGTGCAGATGGAGAAGGAAGAGGGATGGGAAAGGCTGCTGTCCTGGGTTCAGTAATAGCAGTCAATTTTTCTCCTCCTTAGTAGCTGGTGTTTTGACTTAACCTGGGAACAGAACTGATAGCAGGGATGTTTTCGGTTACTGCTCGAATGTTTTGTTCTGACCAAGGGCTTTGTGAGCCTCATGCTGTGCCAGGGAGGAGGGGAGGCCGGGAGGAAGCAGGGACAGGACACCTGACCCAAACTGACCCAAGAGGTATTCCATACCATAGCACGGCATGGCCAGGAGGTAACTGGGAGGGATCCAGAAGGGCTGGTGCTCTGGGGGGTTGAAGGAGGGATTCAGTTGGTGGTTGGTGGGGTGTCGTGAGTTACCTGTCGGTGGTTGGTGAGATGCTGTATTCTTTTCCCTTGTTCTTTCCTTTATCATTATTATTATTGGTGGCAGCAGCAGTGATTTGTGTTATACCTTAGTTACTGAACTGTTCTTATCTCAACCTGTGGGAGCTGCATTCTTCTGATTCTCCTCCCCATCCCTCTGGAAGCAGGGGAGGGCAAGGAAGGGGGGGTTGAGTGAGTGAACGAGTTGCGTGGCTGGGGTTAAACCACAACAGCTGCAAAGGTAAAGGAGCAAAGGCAAAGGTAGGCGAGAAGGCCACGGCAGGCATGGGCAATGGGCTGTGCTGCCCTGTCACCCGCTGCTCCTGTGCTGCTGCCTCAGGGTGGGCATGAGCCCTTTCATGGCAGGGGCTGGGAGCTGCCGGGCACAGCCCTACCTGCGGGGTGAAGCGGATGTTCAGCCACGTCGTGTGGTTGAATCTGAAGCCCTGCAGCAGCAGGGTGAGGGTGTAGGTGCTGGCTGCACAAGCGTCACGGAGCTGGATCCTGCTCACGGTGGGGAACTCCTGCTGCACCTGCAGGGGTGGAGGAGTACGAGCAGTGCTTGGAGCACCCACACTGCTGGGAAAGCCCCACAGTGCAGCTGGGAGCAGAGACCCGGCACGGCTGGGCCTGGGGAGCCGGGAGGCTGCTCTCCTGTCCCTCCTGTCCAGGGATTCTTGTGCTCCTCTCTGCTCTCTCCAGAGGATGGGCCCCAACCTGCCCAGTGCCCAGGCACAGCACAGGCAGGATCTCACCTTCTCCCAGGTGCTGGTGCAGAACTGCCCGATGGTGGCATTGACGGAGCTCAGGGGCTGCCCTCCTGTCAGGTTCAGGAGGTGAAGGCTGTGGTAAAGCCCTGAGAAGGCCTGTGGGTGGTTAAAGACCGGAGGTGTCAAGTTAGTGAAGCACCCAGGGCTCTGCCATGCCACCAGCCCTCTGCAGTGTCCCTAAGGCCACCCTCACCTGTCAAACCCACTGGGACTGCTCCCCACACCGAGATGGGTGCTGTGACAGCAGGGGTGTGGGTCTGCCTGGTGAGGACCCTGCATGTCTCCATGCGTCGGGCATGTCCAGCACCCCTGTGCTCCTACAGCAGCTGTCCTGGGTTGTGGCCAGCTTCTGGTGCCCCAAACCCCACAATTCCCCCCCCAGCTCCAGGGACGGAGGCTCCTTACCAAGAACTGTCCCCGCACGGGCGGCTGATAGACCCCATTGAACCCGCACGTGCTGCTGGCCCTGCAGCTGAGGTTGAAGAGCTGCTGCACGGCGGCGCTGCACGCTGCTGGCTCCCCTGTCCCCATCACCCGGAGGGGCTGCGCGGTGCTGGGGGGGCTCGGGGTGCGCACACAGGGGCTGTCGTAGAGCTCTGCCGTGGTGATGTTCTCCTGGTACCCCCGGGGGTAGCAGGGGTGGGAGATCTGTGCACTGGACGGGCTGGCCTGGAGAGAGCAGCAGCGTTAGCATCGCTCTGGCCTTGAGGATAGAGATGGAAAGGAGAGAAGCAGCCCACAGACAGCGCCTGTTCCCACAGCAGGACACCAGAATGCTGGCCCCACCACCCGTGGGGTGCAGGCACCAAACGGTGGGGACAAACATGCATGGCACAGCCACAGTGGTCAGGGAGCAGCTGCATGCTCAAGGCCTTGGGGGGTTGCACACAGTGCTGAGCATGGACCCATTTTGTCCCGTCTCCTTTGTAGAGTCAGCAGACCCAGGGACGAGCCATGGCTGAGAAGCCATTTAAGCAACACCAAACCTGATTTCTCTTTGCAACACACTTTGCACGTGGTCTTTTGCCCATTCCAACCAGCACAAGCCAGCACTGAGCCCTCACCCCACAGCCAAGTTACAGATACGAGGTCCCCCTGTGCAGTGACACCACCTCCCTTCCCTCTCCATGCCCATCCTTACTGCTGAAGACCAGCACGTTCTGATTTCTACCCATGAAACCAACCTATTCGTTATCACACTGGTGCTAAAAGATCTTGCTTGGTCTTTCCCAGCCTCTCAGCAGGTTCCCTCCTCCAGGGATGGGTCCTTCCAGCTGCCCATGACTGAGGCTGGGTGACAGAGCCCCTCCATCAGGACAGGGATGGAGATCCAATGGCAACATGGCCCTGGGACAGTGGCCCTGGGCACCCACCATCCCGGCAGCGCCTGTGGCCAGGCTTCCTGCTCTGGGGTGTCCACCTCCATCTTGATACAAGCCCTGTTCTTGGATGTTGGAACTCCCTGAGACTGCCTCCTGCCATGGTGGCCCTGTTGTATCCATCATCCTCACTGGGGCTTGCACGAAGGCACCCAGCCCAGCAGCCGTGAGACCCAGCGGGTGCTGCCCATCAAGATCCATAGATCAGGATTCAGGCTGCAGGAGAGGAGCACAAGGTTGGGGCCAGTTACCTGGTGTAAGGAAGCCACCAGCATCTTCAGGGCTTGCTTTTGCCCGTAGCAGAGGTAGCTGTGGGTGTAGATGGAGTAGTTGGCCCCGTACAGCCTGAGGAGGACTCCCGTGCTGCTGTCGTCTATGGGGGTCCCAGGAAGGAATGTGATCTGGGTTGAAGCCCCACCGAGGTCCAACGCTCCGACCACATCCTCTGCAGGCGGGTGGGTCCATGTGCCTGTGAGGGAGCACTGCCCCGCACCGGGAGTCAGGCACAGGACCGGCACGGGGGTACCAGCTTCCCAGCACAGCCTGCGGAGGGGACACCCCCGGAGCCCTCTGCCCGAGCACGCACCTTGACAAGCGTCTCCATCAAGAAGTTGACGCTGATCCAG
>NDXB01012939.1:0-17106 GCA_002631895.1 Agapornis roseicollis | reverse complement strand
ATGACGTCAACTGCTCTACCCCTGTCCATCAGTTCTGTAGCCCCATCGTAGAAGGCCACCAAAATTGTTCATTCCCATATGTACATCTCATCTCCAAAGCCTTGCCTTCAGGATTTTTTTTCTCTACATGTTTATACTGTCCTTATAAAATGCTGCAATGATCTCTTGATAGCATCTGCTCATTGCAGAAATGATGCATTACTGCTATTAGGACTGGCAGTAAAACTTACAGCAGAGCATTATCTCAAAATCCCCATTTCCAAACTAGAGTATTGTTGTTCAGCTGCTTGGAAAACTCTTGATTGCTCTGGTTGCTACTTGTAGTTTCAAAGTCAATGATTCATAAGGCTTCAGTATAAATCTCTTGAGACGCCTTTGCTATGATGTCATTACGTCCTGTGAGGGTCACAAGAATTTTATGTTTCTAAAAATGTTTAGTTTCCTGTTAAGGCTGTAGGATTTTAGTAAATGGGATAGTTGCTTTCGGAACCAGTGATAGAACTCACATTTTTTTGTTCTTGTTTCCCTCCTCTATTCCCCCCTCCCTGGTAGGATCAGGATCTGTGTGTTAGCTTAAGAGGGAAATTTAATAAAGCATTCTTAGTGTCAATTTCCCATTCTCTAGCCTGTGATTATTCTAAAGAAATTCGGAACAGAAAGGGTGCTGAAAATGCTTCGAGGGCTGGAGCACCTCTCTGATGAAGAAAGGCTGAGAGAGCTGGGCTTGCTCAGCTTGGAGAAGAGAAGGCTTCAGGGAGACCTCTCTGTTCTGACAGTCTTTCAGTACATAAAGGGGCTGACAAGAAATCTGGAGAGGGACTTTTGATAAGGGCTTGTAGTGACAGGGCAAGGGGGAACAGCTTTAGCCTGACAGAGGGGAAATACAGATTAGACGNTCTTTCAGTACATAAAGGGGCTGACAAGAAATCTGGAGAGGGACTTTTGATAAGGGCTTGTAGTGACAGGGCAAGGGGGAACAGCTTTAGCCTGACAGAGGGGAAATACAGATTAGACGTTAGGAAGAAATTCTTCCCTGTGAGGGTGCTGAGGCGCTGGCACAGGGTGTCCAGAGAAGCTGTGGCTGCCCCATCCCTGGCAGTGTTCAAGGCCAGGTTGGACACAGGGGCTTGGAGCAACCTGCTCTAGGGGAAGGTGTCCCTGCCCATGGCAGGGGTTGGAACTGGATTGAGTTTCAGGTCCCTTCCAATCCAAACCACTCTGGGATTCTATGAAATTTATGCTGCTTTTCAACATTTCACACTATGTCTGAAAACACCTTTTGTGTCAACACACATGAAAATGGGTAATTATCTTGGCAGAATAGGCTCAGCAAAAGCTGGGATGTTCAGATTTCTAGCTGAGATTCAGTTGAGTGTTTTTTAAGAGCCCTTCTGCTCCATTGCTGTTCTGCAAATGCTCACTGTGTGGAGGGAGCCAGTGTGGATTAATTAAGAAAGCTTTTCTCTGTGCTTTTGGGTAAGCTCTGAATTCTAGGCATTCTGTAGCACAAGAACAGCACAGAAAGTGTTGTCTCTGTTGGTATATTGTTTTTTTTTTATCCTGCAGTTGACAAGAGAAACAGTTTTCTGTCATTTCAGTATGATCCTGTACAGGGTAAGACAGGCAGAAAGTATTGCATCTGCGATTTTCTGGAAGACTGATTAACTTGGACTTGTGACTGTCAGGAAGCCTGGAGAGTAATAAAAGTGAAGGGTGTCCTAGCAAAACCCTAGAATGAGTCTGTCCATATAGGAATCTTTCAGCAAAGGAAAAGCTGAATCTTCTTCCTGTGCTACTCAGGGACACATTTATGGGAAAAGTATGCTTTTAGTCTGAAAGATGAGGCAAGGCACTGCAAAAATGTACAAAAAGTTTTAATCTGACAGCGTTGGCCAGTAGCTGGTGTAAGAATGGGGAGAAATGCTGGGAATGGCACGGCGTTCATCTGGAAGCATGTTTTAAAGACAGCTTGCATGCTTTTCCACTGATGGAAAGTTATGGGAAGTTAAAGGGGTTTTGTAAACGAATCTGCACTTTTCCTCTGTGAAATTTTTTTTCCAGTATTGGATGTTTCTAAATGTGAAAAGCTCTGTTCAACTAGCAACATCCATACTCACAAAGATTGGTGCTTTATATGCTCTGGCTTCATACTCTACAGCTGACATTTCAGAGCACCACTACCTCTGACAAGGCTTACTCTTAGTTAGCAATGTCAAATCTTACTTACAGACCACAGGAATCCTTAGAGATAAGTTATCATATTTCATCCTTTTTTTCATTAAGAATGACCCTCAAGCTTGCAAAAGAATACAGTGCTGAGAGTTTTCTTTGGCAGCAATGGCTGACGCTAACCCTAGCTTTGGCAGTAATGGTTGTGTAGGCTTGGGCAAGTCACTTAACTGAGAATATCAGTTAACATAAAAATATCAGTTTCTCAGTAAAATGTGAGGCAGTTACGTGTACCTTACAGATGCACTTTGAAGCATAACCAAGTAGTCTTGACTCAATTCTAATTAAGAGCACTGTATTACTTAGTGGCTTGCCTGAGATATAAAACGTAGAAGTTCCTGGTCCACCACATGCTTTTTAATCCATACTAGCACTTCTCCCTTGATTGAAGCAGCATTGCACGGAAAGAAGACTGCTGTCATCTTGGATCATTGAACAACACTAGATTTTAAATAAGATCAAAAAGCTGGTTTGGGGGAAAATGATCAAGGAAATGGCTATTTTTGTGGCACAAAATAGATTTTCTCATATGAATTGTCAACTACACTTCTCTTTGGGTTCATTGGGTTTGGGCCAATAGCAGTATCTTATTGGATACCCTGCCTGGGAAGGGATCAAATGAGCTACAGCTCCCATCTTCCCAACAGACCAGAAGTCCAGAACTCCCAGAGTAGACAGGAGTTTGTAGTGACACTCAGAAAAGAGCAGTTTGTCATTTCTTTGTTTATGATATGAGTTTGCAAACAGAAACTTTCTTCATGTAGTAGTAGGGCAAATGGAAAAGGGTTTACACTAAAACAGGGAAAGTTCAGGTTGGATATAAAGAAGAAGCTCTTTACTGTGAGGGGGATGAGGCACTGGAACAGGCTGCTCAGAGAAGTGGGAAATGCTCCATCCCTGGCAGTGCTCAAGACCAGGTTGGACAGAGTCTTGGGTGACATGATCTAGTGTGAGGTATCCCTGCCCATGTCGGTAGTTGGAACTGGATTTTAAGGTCCTTTCCAATCCCAACCATTCTATGGTTCATTTTACCAGTTAAAAAGTTCAACTCGGGCAAGATAAATATGATAATAGAAATGTTTGCTGTTGCTATGAGAAGAGAGTGGTGGAAAATCTCTAGCTTTTTGACCAGCTTTAGTTGTTTAAAAAACACCCAAACCATCAAACCAAACTAAAAAACAATGAAAGAATAGAGTGGCAGTTCTAAGGATATTGGAAAACTTGGGTATTTTATTTTAATGATATCCTGGTGTTTTATTAATGCTTGTGAAAACAGTAGGGTTAAGCCTTTTAATAAAAGTATGCTTCAGGGCATATCATATTTTATCAAAAATCTTTTATGCATGATATGAGGTACTAATGATATGCCAGATTCAAAAGGGAAATTGCTGTACCTGTGCTTTAGGAGTGAAGTGAGATCTGATGGAAAAGACTGACAGATCTTTTTGCTTGTAGTGAACATTTCTGTGGGCTGTTCCAACTGAAAGACTCAAGTGGAGTTTCAATATGGTGCCTGTAAAACTTGCCACCTCATTGTCCCTCTCAGGTGGGATTGCAAAGCTCATTTAGGATGCAGAACCGCTAAATTCAGTACTGCAACTCCCCTATAGCACAATGGTTCAAGCTTCTCCTGCTCAGCTGGCAAGCAGAGTGCCAGCATGTCCTCAACTGCTTATAGCCAGCAAGGCCTCTGACAGCCTCATCCACCCACCCATCCATCCATCCATCCATCCATCCATCCATCCATCCATCCCAACTGTGGCTAAGCCTCACAGTGGGAAAACCAGCAGTGCTTCTACAGCAACTTGGCCTCTTGTGCTTCCCTTTTCCTGATTGCCACCATCATGTTCTTGTTTTCATTCTCACTCAACCACATATTTTCATTTTGGAGGATTTGTGCTACATTTCCCATTGCTCACACTCTGGAAAAGAAATCCCTTTGCTGTCAGAGTTCATCTGTTCTAGCAACAGGCCCCAATTCTGCCCTCCCCAGGCTGTGTAAATGCCAAGAAGCACTGCTAGCTCCTGCTGTCTGGGTGGATGCTGATGCCATGGATACAACCTGTAGATACACCCATCAGAACAGACTATGGACCAATGCAGATATTAATGCTTGATTCATGTGAACTTCTCCTTGGTTTCTTCAACACGGATTTTTTTCGTTTTTGTGCTGATGGAATGAATATAAGTATCAGATGTGTTTGTTCAGTGCTTCATGTGGAATCATAGAACTAGGGAATGGTTTGGATTGGAAGGGACATGAAGCTCATCAACCCTCTGCCATGGGCAGAAACACCTTCCACTAGACCAAGTTTATCAAAGCCTGTCCAACTTGGCCTTGAACACTGCCAGGTATGGGGCAGTCACAATTTGTGTTTAATGTGTTTATTGTCTCCACAAAAGGGTGTAGTTAGGTGTTGCACTTCTTTTAAGGTTTGTGTGTAAGAATAGGGATTGAAAGCACTGGTTCTGAGCAGGTGAAATGTCCGTGTTCCCAGTCAGGGGTAAACAGAAGTATTCACGTTAAGGCATTGCTTTATGGTAGTCAGTAAGCATGTAGTACTCTTCTCAATCTCAGAAATAGGTCACAAATTCAGAATGATTGAATGAGAGCATTACCTTCTCTTGTGTTTTAAAGTGTTAGTGTTTCTTTTTCATTTTCAGTGTTTAGATCAGCTCCTATGACAGAGGAATACTGAAAAATAGATAATTCTTTAAAGTGTCAACTCATAGCTTTCAGAAGAAACTGTTCCAAAGAATGAACTATTCAAGCTCTACTGGATGTGTTTTAGTAAGTCATAAATATTATACTGTAATTCATTCAGTTTTGCTGAGTTTTTTTTGCTGGAAATGTTTCCTCTTTGAATGTGAAAGAGAGAGGCAAAGACTTCAAGAAGTATCAAAGCAGATTTTTGTTGTAGGTTATTCAGTCTTCACTAATTTTCTGAAAGATGTCAAAGCATCACTTTGTCCATCTCTCTGTCATATTTTTTGTGAACTGGAAAGCCCTCAAAGTCTAAAGTTGATTTTCCACAGTCCAAAACAAGAGTTGGTGTAATTTAGTGTTGGGTTGCTCACTTCAGAACAGCTATGTTGATTTATTTCTTTGGGAATGAGACCTCATTAGCTCAGCTGGGCAGAGGAAGCTGCAACAGGGGTTGGAATCAAGAGTAGTATTTTCAACAGCAACTGTAAGTAGCCTTACTTTCTTTGAGAACATCATAACTTTAAAGCCTGATTGAATAGGCTCTTCTAGGGTAGGCAGTGCATTCTGAGTAGTGTTTGGAAACCCAGAAAATCTGTCTGGTCATATCAAGCTCCTATTTTTTATATCATTCAGGGATATTAGACTTCAAGAGATATTAAACTTCAGAAGAAAGTTGTTTGTCAGAAAATTTGGCAAGGAGACTGCCCTCTTTTTGGCTATAGTCAAGGCTGATACAAACCAGTATCTGTTTTTTGGAGGGGATAGACAACAATTACCTTGAAAAGTTGTTTCCTGTTTATTGTTTTTCTTAAAAATGCAGTAGTTAAAGACTTGTAATGTTAGAATGAATAATGCAGAGGTGAACTGGTAGGAGCAGGTGCTTTTGTAGTTCATTCCATCTATCGTCATCTAATGCAGTGCCTCTAAATAGCGTATTTTCTGTAGCACTGGTATTCATCTGGTAGTGTGTGTCTGTATTAACAAGTGCACTTAAAGAGGGAAAAGGTTCTATTTTGCCATCCTGACCAAGATCTATCTTCACTTTATGGAAGGTAATCAGGATGAGAAGTTGGGAGGCTTCAGTTGGAGAGAAGCAGAGGAGAAGCAGCAGCCTGGAGTGAGACAGGCTCAGCAAGGACACATGTAAGGAGATGAGAGCTGAAAGGCAGAGCTCATGGGAGACAGCTCTAGTGGCATGGCCATCACCCCTTGCACAGCCACACTGTACGGCCCCATCACCTTCATGTAAGGGCTTGTGGGTTATGTGCTGTGTGAGAGCAGTATGAATGCAGGTAATGTGAGTATGCAGATTTTAGGTTGCATTTGAAGATTGTGAGTAGCTTGTATTGGAGACTGAACTCTGAGCATATTTTGATGCATAGTACTGCTTCTGATTTTATAGTTGCTAAAAAATGGGCTTTTATGTTCTTTGTCAGCTTCTTAAGCTACCCATAAGGCTACCTTAGTGCCAAACCATAACAACTGTTCAGTGCTTTATCAGTTTTCGTATTGCTAAAGTGTGTGACAATACTGTAAGTCATAGGTTAATAAGACTTGCTTAACTGGAAAAATAGAAGTAAATAAACAAAAGGCCAGGTTGGATGGGGCTTGGAGCAAGCTCCTCTAATGGAAGGTGTCCCTGCCTGTGGCAAGGGGGTGGAACTGGATGAGCTATGAGGTCCCTTCCAACCCAACCATTCTGTCATTCTATGGTCATGTGGCAGAGGCACATCAGGAGCAGGTCGCCTGTCCCTGAGCTACTAGGGCATCATCTGCCTGCTCAGGCGTCTCTGTTTGGGACAGCCTCTCAACTTCTTACAGTTTAGCTCAGCCATGCAACTGCCAGCGGTGACAGCACCAGGCAGGACACAGTGGGGAGGCCAAGGGCAACACGAAAGCACCCATTGTCTCCTCACTACCTGTGCTGATAGTCAACACTACCTTTTCCACTTCTAGGACACTGATTTTTTGGCTAATAGTCTCTAGTCCTACATTACCTCAAATCAGATTCTTTTTTTTCTCTTGAGCCCCTTTGGTGTATAAAAAATATTTTAAAACGCATAGATCTGGTGCTTAGGGACATGATTTATTAGTGGACTCAATAGTGCTGGGTTGACAGTTGGACTCAATAATCTTAAGGGTCTTTTCCAACCTAAATGCTGGAAAATGATTCTATGACTTCTGTATTTAGGTGGAATATTTGACGCACAGCTATGAAGAACGAGTTACTGGTGTAACATCAAAGAACCAGACCAGGCTTCAGGTGTAGTGCAGGAAGGACTGACCTCACCCTTTCCATTTCCTTGAATTCCTCATGAGTTCAGGAAACGTGGTCACCAGGAATTTGCAGCAAGATAAGCTGGTGTTACAAAAGAAAGCAAAATGCACCACCAGTGCTGCTGTTTGCCTGCCTGACCTTAAAACCAACAGGTCTTAAGCCCTTCTTCATCAGAACTCCTGAACAACGTGTGATCTTGTTTGGAAACTGCCCAAGTTTGAAACATTCTGCTCACTATTTGCAGAATCAACCACCCTTGTGGAAACCTTTTAGCAGTCTTTATGCGTTGCTATGATCCTTGCACAAGGCTCTTTGGAGGAAACCTACCCTCCCTTTTACCTAACAGCTCATAAGTAATTGTTGATTAACCAGGAATTTTACCCCACACTTCACATTTGTGAAGTGTGGAAGATTGGAAACTGCTACATCCATAATAGGAGGGAGAGGCTCAGAATTTTATGGTATGCATGGTAATAAAAAGTAAAGCAATTGTCACATGTGTTCTTGGCTTGAATGTTGACAAGAAGCAGATGTGTGGCATGCCTTTTGCTTCACTTGCATGGATGCCAAGTGACGCAAAATTCTTCAGTGTTTTCTGTGTTTTGTTGCAATTTTATCTTCTCCTGAATAAGCTGAGGATGACAGTGAGTCCATGCAGAGCACTTGCAGGGTTTGGCATTTCTGCTACTTTTCAGAAAGTGCTTGATCTACATTTATTTTGAAGGCAAGTAGGGAAAGGGTTTTATTTATCTCGTGCTGAAAAGATCAGTGTGTTTTCAGGTTAGAAAACCATAAAAAGCATACACTTCATTTACAAATGACCATATATTTTAACAGCACAGAGGCCAGTGAACTCTGCTGTACAGCTCACAGCTGTATTTTTTATCTGTTTAGATGGATGTATGTCTGTTCAAAAATACAGGCATTGCTAAATCCAGTTTAATCTAGTGAATCCCATATCAAGATTGTGACATGTACCATGTATGCCTGTAGAGAGCTGTCTGTAGGATGTTCCTGATAAGTATAAGTACCCTCACTGTTCATATATCATTTTTCAGATCTATTACTATGGCTGAAGTTTTCCACTTCTGTATAAATGTGCTTCACTAGCCTGAGCCTTTCTATGCTCTTGTCTTCAGTGGTATTTCATGCCCATGAGTTCTACCAGCTATTTGTGTATGATGAAGAAACACATTTCCTTTCCAGCATAATTTATCACAGAAGAACAGGTATTATGGAGCTCATAGGATCGTTAAGGTTGGAAAGGATCTTAAGATCATCAAGTTCCAAACCCTGCCCCTTGTCCTGCCACTGAAGTCCCTAAAGAAGAGTTCCTCTCCAGTGTCCTCTTAGGCCCCCTTCAGGTACTGGAAGGCTTCTGTGAGGTCTCCGTGCAGCTTCTCTTCTCCAGGCTGAACAGCCCCAATTTACTCAGCCTGTCTTCATGCAGGAGGTGATCCAGCCCCCTGAACATCCTCGTGGCCTTCTCTGCACTTGCTCATTCTCATGCCAGGGCCTGCATAGACAGGTAGGTTGGCCCATTTGCAGAGAGTCGCATGGTCATGAGGTCACCCTTAATTTTTAAGAAATTTAACAGATAGTCCAAAATTTAGACAATTGAGTCCATTAAATGAGAGAACTCCATATTAACCATATAAAGCTGAGTAATAAACTCTCTTGCCATAATTTTCAGTCTAATAGGAGTTGCCTCATTTGGCCTAGTTGTATGATGGATGTTCTATTTTAACTATCCAAAACAGACTTGTAAAATGGTTATAAAGCTGCACAGCATTTTTGAGCTTGAGCCACGTTTCAAATTAGAGGAGTCTTTTCCTGCAGATACAATATGCGTAATTGCCGCTGCTTGAAATGTGTATCCTATTTTGCTAGGCAATAAAAATAAACTTTAGTTCTCACTATCTTCTGGCTTCAATGATTGCTTGCAATTTGAAGAGCAGTGTAAAGAGATCAGCTTTGCTTCTTGTATGCAGGGTTTTGTGCAAATGGAGTTTGGAAAAAGTGAGGGTCTCAAAATCAGGAGTAAAAGAAATGTCACTAGGTGTTGTAATGGTGGCCTGTGAGTGGTCCAGTTAAAAGATACTGATAAAAAGAGCTTACCTGAATTCTTCATCCCTCAAACATTTCTCCCCAGGAGCTCTCATTGATAACAGCAATCATAGAACAAGATGGCTTTCAGTTAAGTGAGAAGGGCTCCTTAACCCTTCTCAAGGAGTAAATGAATTTGATAAACAGAAGCAAGCAAAACTAACATCTTTTTCAGAACTGTTCTAGATGCTGTTCATCCCAGCACACCTGGAATCATTAGATTTGTCTCTAGCCATTGCTGTGTACACCTCAACCACTAGCATAACTGGGAGATATAGAAGAATCCTTAACATATGTCAACATAACAAGGACATGGAGCTGTTTGGGCAAGTGCAGAGGAGGCCATGAGGATGATCAGGAACTGGAACACCTCCATACGAAGACAAGCTGAGAAAGTTGGGGCTGTTCAGCCTGGAGAAGAGAAGGCTGCATGGAGACCTCAGAGCGGCCTTCCAGTAATTGAAGGGGGCTATAGGGATGCTGGAGAAGTACTCTTCTTCAGGAACTGTAGCAATAGGACAAGAGGAATAGGTTTAAACTTAAATAGGGGAAATTCAGGTTAGAAATAAGGAAGAACTTTCCTGTGGGGGAGGTGAACCACTCAAACAGGTTGCCCAAAGAATTTGTGATTGCTCCACCACTGGCAATGTTCAAGGCCAGGTTGGACAGAGCCTCAGGTGACATGGTCCCGTGTGAGGCATCCCTGCCCATGGCAGGGGGTTTGGAACTAGGTGATCTTGATTTCCTTTCCAACCCTAACTATTCTATGATTCTATGAAATGTTCTTAATGTTCATTTTTAGTAAGATTAGTGATTGAATTTTTTCTATTGAAAGCCATAAAATAGAATTTCATGTAGAAGTCTTGCTTTATCCAAATTACCAAGCTAAACAGAAATTTCAGAGGCTCCAGTAGTGTTATAACTGTGTCTTACTGGAACATGTAGATATTTTATAACAGTTCCACATCATGGCTAAAGCTGGTTTCCCTCTTTTGAGTTCATTGATACCTGTTGTAACTGTGGTTCTTTTTCTTTTCTGGTCCAAACAAACTAATTCTTCAGACAATTCAGGAGAAGAAATGGAAAAAAAAACAAACAACCAAACCACACCACCACTGTCAGACATTTTATATTTGAAAATATTGTCTTCTTACTGTCATATAAAGACTTTCTATTTTGTTTCAGTTCATTAAAAAGTGTCCTCGCCCCCACAAATAATTCCACATTCCAAGAAAATGTGTGGAACATGAGCAGAATCAAATGGATGCTAGCAGTATATTTATGAAACCTTTCCTGCACACTGAATAATGAGTTATACCATCAGTTACAGCTATAGGTTCTGTTGCTGAGGAGAGCAAAGATTCAAATATAAGATTAGCTGAAGGGTATCATTTGAGCAGAGTAATGGTGAGTGATGAGACATTGTGTGGCAGTGGGGAATTGGCTGCATCTTCTCCTTGCTCATGGCGTGGCTTTTATCTAGAGGTTTTGGGTTTTTTTAAGTAAGTATAACTGAATTCTCCTGAAATTCCTAATGTAGTGCACTCCAACATGATCTTTTAGTCAGGTGAGAAATTGTTCAGGAATAGCAAATTGAAAGGTAATACATGAAGCAGTTATTGAAAGCCAGCACAAGCTTTTTTAGTTGCACTCCCTACAGAAACAATAGGAAGGGTTTCTCATTCCTTGTTCACAGAAAGAGTGAAATTATAGCTGGTTTTGTGAGAACCTGTAAGAATAACTGTCCACAAAAATCCCACTGTAAAGAACATTATGCCTTAGTCCTGTGCTTGTTACCTCTCCAGCAGTTCAGCATTCCCACCAGAGTGTGGTGGGTATGCTAGGTATGAAAAAGGATTGGAGCACAGGCAGCCAGCAGTATTTCTTGCATGATACTTGTTTGTTGTTAAGTATTCCAACCTGAATTGTGTGAGTGTGCTGCCTTAAAACAAGAAGCCATTTGCTGGTGGAATACGTTTGGCAGGGTAGTTACAAAGTTTAGATTGCTTTTCCCTACTTATTCCCACCACAGACCTTGCAGTTTAATATTATTCAGATTGGGGTTTGGTGGGTTATTTTCTCTACCATGTGCACAATTGCAGTCATTTGTTAGGAGGGCTGAAAACAAAACACCAGTTCTGAGGAAAGAAACTAAAACCAACCAAATCAAAACACACAAACCAAACCCCCCCAAATACCAGCAAAGAACCAGCAACACCCTCCCCACCCCCCCACCCCCAAACCACAAACAAACACTAAACCTAAATCCAATTTACTTGGTAAGAACAACCTGTAAATTCCTTATGCAGAAGTGGCAAGTGCTGACCTGAACTCTTCAGTCACATGCTTTCCATTGATAGATAGATGCACTAGGTTAGCTCCTGGGGCAGTCAGAGGAGCATTCTGCACAATACCAGTTGTGCTCCAGTCCATTTGAGAAGCAGGGAGAGGACAGTGCTAAGTATATGTAAGAAATCCTTCTACTTTTATCCGAAATACCTTTAATGCTTCACCTGGAAAGCTTCTTCCAAAAAATTAGTTACCTATTTATAGAACAACATTTCCTTCTTTCACTAGATAATTGTTTTGTAGAAAAAATAAAGGGCCATTGTCTTGCATGCTTTCTTGGCAAGTAGTCGACAGGTAAATGTGCAGTATGTATATTAAACATAGTAGCAACTAAGTATATTTCTTACAAAAGCCATTATGAGCAGGCCTGTCATAATTATTTCTTCAGTTTGTTCTTATCTATCCTGCTCCCAGAGTGAACTGTTTCAGGATTTCTGGCTGAAGGCTCCAGCATTTTACAGCAATTTAATAATGATCAATAATTTAATGAACACAGTTGCCCATCTTTCATGCAGAAAATTCATGCCCTACATTTTTTCCTGCCCCCTTGGACTTAACCAGTGCTTTGTGTTGCACTGTTTACACATAACATCTCTGCTCACCTCCCTTGACACTCCCTGTAAACCAAAGAGTGCAATCTAAGGTGTTCCATCACCAGCACTTTCTGAGTTGCATTTGTAAGTATTCTAAGAGAGCATCTTGCTTCAAATGGAGCCTGGAGTTTGAAGCTTGGTCACCCAGTTCATTAGCTTAATGTTGAATCAGAAATTCCATATTTCTATTGCAGCAGAAAATACAGTGATCCCCTTAATGCTGCTTCCATCTGACACATTGGCAAGCAAGCTCTGATTCTTTTGCTTCTTGATATACATTCCACATCTCTCTCAAAGGAATAGGAGACCAATACCTTGTCAGCATCTTGATCTGTGATTAATTGTTAAAGGAGTAAATTTTATGCAGTAACATAAAACTTGGAAGCAGCACTATAAATGACTGTATTGTTTTCTTTGACACAAATAGCTGTTTTAACTTCAGGGAGTTTTATGCTGTCATGTTTAAGTCTCTTAATGACACCAGCAGGTACTTTTTTCCATCAGAAGATTTATTACTTTCCAGTGAAGTGCAGGATGACAAAAGCATTTAAAAACCCAATCCAAACCCAAACCTCTCTCCTGTTTCACTCTGGGGCTTTCTGCTGTTTTATTTTCCCCCATAAGTCTGGAGATCTGTGAGCAACTGCTGTTCAAGCAGCAGTGTGTGTGCAGTTTTGCACACAAGTTACCTTTAAAATGATTTACAACTCGTCGTTTGGGGTGGGGGAACGTTGCTGGTTATTTTGTTTGTTCATTTGTTTGATGGTTAGCTTTTTTAAGAGCATCCTTTAGTTGCTAGAACTTTCTTCTTTTCACTTTCACATACATGGGAAGAAGAAAGAACAGTGAAACGGTGCACTGGGAGGAGAAATGCCCTAAAACTTTGAAGCATACATTTCACATTCCTATTTCTCTCATGTCCCTTAGGTAACATTTTCCTCTTCCTTACAGGCAGCCCACCAAGGCACAAGCAGGTAGATAAGAGATAGGAACATTGATAGAGGTGACAAGTGAGCATTGGTGTCACTTTCTGTTACCTATTAACTTGGCACTGTGCCACAAGGAGTTGTGGCAGTTAAGAACGCATTGAATGAAGACCCATGAGAAGGCTCTCTGAAGGTACACGTGGACATGCCATGCTGAAACAAGAAGTACTGAGGGACATTTACCAAATGTAAAGATGAATCCAGTTCATTCTGCCCAATGAAATGGGATCATTTTGATACACTAGTCAGCAATGACAGACTCCTTCCCTGGGGAGACTCTTAACCAGTTCCTGGATAATTCCTTTGAACCAGCCCCAGCCAATCTTTGGCTGTCAACTTCAGCCTGTGCTGCCAATCAGGAAATTTGCTTCCAATAAATTAATTGCAGGCACACCCTGTTGGTTTGGCTGTTCTCTTGCAGGCACAATGTTAACATCAAACTGCACTCAAGGCTACAGCTTTCCATGGACATCTTTCAAGTCCATTGCATTATTTGAGATTGGATGCAGTGCATTTCTTACAAGACTTCTCATATGCTTGCAATCTCTTGTATGTTCTGGCACTTCTACAGGGTTCTTAATTAACTTCTGGTTTAGGAGGGAAAAAAAAATCACTCTAATGTATAAGATTTTTCTTGTTAAAAAAAATCTCAGAGGAAAAAATAATCCTCTAAATGTTCGAAGTGATTTATTTATCATTTTATTGACTCTCTTTACTTCCTTGTGTAACTCAGTTTTGTATGTGGTTCGAAAAGTGGGTTTTTGCAGAATTCCACACTTAGAATGGCCAGGGTTAGTCTTGCAAACAGAAAGGTGCTGGTATGATTTTTCTGCTTTTCTCATAGTACTGGGGGAAGAACATTTCGTAGCTCAGATGTACACCAAGGCAGGGACAGGGGTATTCTTTGCCCCAGTGATGCAGAAACAATCAGTTCTTCCTCTTTGTGTTTCAGCCTTTATAGAATTCTTGTAATCTTTTAAGCAGCTTCTCTGGGCAACTTGTGCCAGCACCTCACCACCCAGGCAGGGGTGAGAGAGAGTTTCTCCCTGATGTCTAACCTAGGTCTCCCCTCTTTCAGTTTAAAACCATGCCCCACTGTCTTGTTACTGCAGGCCCTTGTAAAAAGGTGAGTTCAGGTAGACACCAGCTGACCAGTTTCAGGAGAAAGAGTCCAATTAGGACTAAAGAGGTATTTTTTCATGTGCTTTTATAAGCTCATCCTCAATTTACTAATCCAGTTCATGGTGTGGCTAGCTCTTTGTGTGAGTTCAGAGACTGCCTGTTAGAACCAAAAAGAAAAACCTCTTATTTCAATAAGTTTCATCAGACCAGTGCTCCCTGAATGTGTGAATGTCCCTTGATGTGACCAAAATGAGTTTCCATATGTCAGAGTGTGTGTGGGTCTTGGTTTCTGTGAGAGCACTTTGATTCTAGGTTTTTATGGCCTTGCAGTATGGGAAGGCTGGTCTTACCTAGCAGATCCTAACTGGTGATTATCATATTTGAATGATCAGACAATTATTGATCTAAGGAAACTATTGGTAGGCTTATGCAGAGGTTGTTTCTCTGCCATAGCATACCATATTCTTCACAATCAAGTGCTTGTGTCAGTCTCTTAAACCTCACACAAATACCCTAACTTTCAATTTATTTGTCACATTCACAACACTTTTGACGTAAATGCAAAAAAGTTCATGCCAGCCTGAAAAAATATGGGCTTAGCACATAGGGATTCATATGTACCCTTAGAGTGAGTTCCGTCCTGTCTCAGCCTGCATTTGTCTCCATGTCAAGTCACTTGCAGAGAAGGTAAGGGAGCCCATTTTTCCCCTTTTTGAAGATGGGATCAATGTCCCCATCTAACATCACATTAAAGAAAAACTAAAATCCATGCAGAATTAAAGAATGGCTCATAGAACAGGTCATGCTTCACTTTCTCAGCCAGTTTACCATCCTGTTATTCTGACACTTGAATGTACTTACATCATATTTTTCCTTTCGAAAGACAGCAATTTACTGAAGCCCATAAATACTACGAGTATTTCCAGACTGAAGTGTAGCCATTAAAATTTCTTCAGTGAGTTAATGTTCCAGATGTAGTCTTAATGGTATTAAAGATAAATAGGTTAGAAAAGGGATGCTGTGATCACTTTAGTTTATATGACTAATTTTATACCCATCCACAATCCCGTTCTTCAGCATAGAAGGGCTGAGTTGACTGCAGTGGAACAGAATCAAGTCCTAAATCAGGAGTGACATGATACTGAAGTCAATAATGTAAATCAGAGGGCTCCAGCTGGCCAGCTGCCCTAAGTCTGTCTTGGAGGAGGTAGAGTGGCTATTACTACAGTTCCATAAACCCATCTGCACAGCACAGCTGGCTGCTTAGAAGGTTTTACCATTATATGTAAGAGAAAGTGCCAGACAATGCCTTTTCTGCCATTCTCACCTTCTCATTCTCCTTCCTCTGATGCTCCCAGGTGCAAATGCTTCCCATGGTGACTTGGAGCAGATCATGGCTCCTTGAAATCACACATCTGCAAAGCAAATAAATTCTTAGGGCAGTGCGAAGTCTTCCCATTCTTGGCCAAATTCAGGCTTGGAGGTGACAGTTTGTCTTCCTAAGACCAGTGAAGAATGAACAGGCTGAAATAAGCAGTAGCAATGTCTGTTTCTACCACTGAAAAAATGCACAAGGTAAAGGAAAAGCAAACAGTTTGGATTATTTTTCCAATAGCGCTGCTGGTAACTGTGAGTCTCTCCAAGATGAGAGAGCACCTTCTAAAAGAAGGTCCCATGCTCCCAGGCTGTTTGAGTGTTCTCTTTCATTGCACAATATAAGATACTGCCTTTCAGTCAGATTTAGCAAGTGAAAGCAGTAACACATTAGCAGCCACCATATCAGTAAAACAAGAAGGCTGCATCAGTGCTCCCCAGCCCAGTGCATATACCGTCCCCATAACCCTTAGTTTGAAGTGACTGCTTCACTGACTCCCCCCCAAGCCCCACAATGCAAGCTCCTCTTGGAAATGGATATGAGAGCATTTCCCAGAGCTCCACTTAATGAGCTGTAAAAATGGATTTTATTTACCAAAGCCCAACAGCCTAACCACAACCTGGACAATACAACCAACTCCCTTCTCCCTAGAGCCTTGGAGTTTACATTTTGCATAGGAAACAGTGTTTGGAAAGATGAAGTCCTCTCCCTCTGCTCTCTCTGGGCTGTATCTTCCCCCTTTTCCACACAAACCCAAGTAGACTTTTCCTTCCTAACCCCCAGCTAGTGGGTCTGCTGTGTGATTGCTACCATGATCATTGGTTTTTAGTAGCCCTTATACCTGAAGGATGTTAATGAAGAGAGATTTGTATTACATGCATACTTTATCTGTGCCAGAAATAACCATTGGTGAGCGAGAAACACCAGGAATTTTTGGATCAGTGAAATCACTTGTGGGTTTTGGTTCTCTAAGAGCTCAGTTCTTCTCCCAGTTGCACCAGAGAGTTGCACAAGAGAAAACTCACTAAACTTCATGAGCCACTTTTTAATCTGCTATAAATTATCCTCACTGACATGTTGTTCTATGCCCACTAATGAGGTGAAAGAAAGACAAAGTCTCTGCAAATGAAAATTGAGTCAGGTCCTGAAGTTTTATTATGGATCATTCCATATAATGCAGTGGAAGAGATTCAGAGCAGCCCTGCCGAGAAGGACTTGGGGGTGGTGGTCGATGAGAACATGAACATGAGCCGACTCCAGTGTGAGCTTGCAGCCCAGAAAGCAACCGCATCCTGGGCTTCTGGGCTGCATCAAAAGGAGCGTGACCAGCAGGTCGAAGGAGGTGATCCTGCCCCTCTACT
>NDXB01012936.1:0-10821 GCA_002631895.1 Agapornis roseicollis | reverse complement strand
TTTTTGTTTGGGTTTTTTTTTTTTTTTTTTTTTTTGAAAGAACTATTGTGATTCTGAAACTTTGTTCATAATAATGCCTAATCCTAGTTTTCATTCTCTTTCATATTCATTTTACAGCTCTTTGGATTTCCTTTTTCCTGAATTAACAAATCTCCTGTCTAAATTACTAAATCATGCCTTTACTGAAATATTTCATACTGAACTGAAAGGTGACTTAGGACTGCCATAAAAACTTCCCAACGAAGTTCTCTGTATTCTCATTTTTTATCCAAAGGAGCCATCCTACAAAAACATATCCAGTCTTGCGTAGGGGCAGGTAAACCCAGGCTGCCAAAGGTGACACTAGCTGCAGAATGGAAGGATATAACATTAGAGTATCTGGTTTGTTGTAGAAAAGAACCCTCTCATTCACACTGATAAACAAGAACAGCAGCAGTTGGCAACCCCCTCATATTAATTTCAATCTCAGCAATATTTACATTTTGTTCTGAAATACAACTTGTGCTTCTGTATACTTCAAAATAGATGCTGTGTCCAAAGAGTGGGTGAAGCGATACTTACAAACAATAGAGCTGTGCTTCATTTGTTCTAGTGCACTGAGACAGACGGAACAGCACACTCCTGTGGTCTGAAGAGCACTGAAAATCTGAAGGTCCCAAATAGTAGCCCCACACTTGCTAATAGCTTTCTGTGCTGCTTGTCACACATAACAATATTTTCCTATGCTGCTAACATTAAACATAAATTCAATACTGTGCTTTGTCACCCAAAGACATCTAATTCTGTGAGCTACCACTCTGACCAGTGGCATAGCACTGGCTATGTATACAGTACTATACATACCCATCAGTGCAAATTAAGATATAAAAGACATTACATTCACTATACAACAAAAACCAAACATGCACTGAAAAGCTGCAGGGAGGTATTTCTAAAAATGGTGGCTTTTTGATCTAGTATGCCAAAACACAGTTATGTATGTCCAATAACCCTGTATGAAAACTTATGATTCAGAGGTGAATGACTTCATATGCATTTAGAGCATAGATATTTAGATGTCTGGTTAAGTATCACACACACACACAAGAAAAAGAGAAATAAACAAGAAACTGTATTTCATGTGCTCTTGCCTCTGGATATAATCAAGTAATTTCTTCAGCCAAACACACAACACAGACTATGTGTTATTATGATTAATAATGATTAATTATGATCAATAAAAGTGTAGTTGTCATACATGAGGAAATTAAACAGTAAATGGGCAAATGACAATACTTGCCTGTGGCAAAGACAACATTCTTTGACACCAGTCTATATTCCACAATGGAGAACTGAGGAAGCTCAATCCTCTCTACACCAGTGACCGCATTATCTCCACCCCTCCAGTAGAACTCTATGTCATCAGTTGTGTAGCCATCTGCAGGCAGAGCAGAACAGTAAGTCAGAAATAACAACAGACTCAAAGGTAGCATCAAAGACAGTACAGGCAGTTTGTCATTTGAGACAATGAAAAGCATCAGAACAGCTGGAGTCCTGTGTGGTATCTTGTTCTATTTTCTCCTGAAGAGCTGTGCTATTACAGTCTGCTCAAGAATTTGAGGCAATATATTCTGGGTTGTTTTCTGTTTCTTTTTTTCGTAACATTCATAAAATTCACATAGAAATTAATGGCCACAAGGAGATGGAAAATGCTACCCAATAACCTGCAATGTTGCATGATTTTCATATACACTTAGCACTGAAACCAAGTGTATATTTATGCTAATAATCACACAAAAGTGGATTGTTCAATGAATAAAGACAAACATAATTGAAGCAGATCTTTCCCACTCACACTAAATACTGTGAGTTGCACCATTTCCATTAGCTTCTGTAGTGGAGGACTATAGCTGAATATAGAATATACACTAGTATTTTCTGTATATGGTTTACAGTCCCCAGCCAGCAGCAGATATGGAGCAGGAACTCTTGAAGCACAAGTATACATCTGAATATTTCAAACCTAGGACAAGACTTGGTGTTTAAGAGAATATGGTTCTGTTTGGAACACAATTGCAAATCGTAAGTGGGGCAGATATGAAAGCCCGAGGGGAGTTCCTCTGTCAAGACCATCTGTGTGTAATAAAGAATACCAAAAGAAAATGGTATCACAGTGTTTTCTCTCTTGAAAATGAATGTGATTGATTGAAATATGAACATTCATTCTCTTATGTTGAAGATAAGTATCCAGTCACTGTCACTACCAAGTAGACTAGAGTAAGAAATTACTTCATTCTGTCCTAAATCCATTTTTCTAGGATGCATCCATCCATCTAGAAATGGATGACGCCTTCTATTTTTTAAAAAAGTCAAATAAACAAGCAAAAAATCCAAAGGGTGACAATTACATGATTCATGTAGTGCTTATAAATACCAGTATGAATAGTACACAGTTCTATAAAAGGAAAACTGCCCTGCATCTGAACTAGGTTTTACATGCATTTCCTTATGTACATACAGCTTTCTATTTCCAGAGTACAGTTCTGTTCATCTAGTGGGTATCTTCTCAAGTCCATCATACAAGCTGCAGTGGTTGTGATTCTGAAATACAAACATCAAACAGAATTACTGTACAGACAGTAATCCAGGTTTTGCTGTTGTCATTTATTTTTCAAAGTGAGGACTCTCTAAAGAATAACTTAAAAATATTTTAGGATCTGGTCTACAGTTTTGCACTGAGCAGCAGCTTAATACAGCAGCAGTTACAGTGACTGTCATGAACAACTCACTGTGACTTACCCTTATGCAACCAGTCCCTTTGGGGTTCAATGGATGTATCCACATATGCAAGTATTACACAAACATTTGCTGAGATTAAAAATATGACTATATACCAGAAAATGTGAAGCGAAAAAAGTCTGCTACAAATGTCAAAATGATTAGAGCTGTATGAATAACTGATTCCTTGGGTTTGTGACAGCTCTAGAAAAAACTGAAATGCTGAAAAAATGCTTTAGTCCAGCAGAACACTTTGTTTCAAAGTTGAGCATACTTCTCCATTTTTCAAATTTAAAGAGAATTTTGTAATGAAGCACCGTATTGAATTTTAAAAATTTTCTCCCCAAATAACAATAGTTTTGCTTCTTTATCTGTAATGCAGGCAATTGAGCATACTAAGGATGAATTTGCTATTGATGCATCTGCATTTTCCATCAAGCTCTTGCATATCAGGGGTGTAAAAAAATGTACAGGCACAACCAAAATAGTTCTATTAGCAGCTTCACACAACATTGGCCCTTTTTTTTTATATGTATTAATGAACTTACATATCTTTACTAACGTATTTCAGTGTTTTGCTGAATCACAGCCTTCATCAAGAATATGTACCTTATTATGCATCATTTTCCTTATAATGGCTTCATATATATTTCACAAATTATCTTCTGGGCCTGACTAGGTCCATTCCTTACTGATTTTTTTCTGATATAAACAAGAGATGAATCTTGTACACAGTTCCTAAACAAACAATATTCTGGTGACAAGGAGGAAATGTCTTAAACGTACCTCTAAAAGCTGAAACTATCAATATTAAAAGTTTTGTCCATGTGTATTCTCTGTTTTGAAACTTTATCATTAATTCCTTAACCAAGGTTTCATTTACGATCCTGCAGCAGAATCCACATGAGCGAAGTTGATTCAAGAGGGAGTGTGGTACCAGGATCTTTACTATTATGTTGTGTAACTAGCTTTAAATGCCAGCCATAGAGCACATATGCAATTGCAAGTGATTAATTTGACAGAATTATAAAAAATTATGCAGCTGGCAAACTTGTATTCAACTGACTAATTGCCTTATGACTTCTTAAGGAATATATCTGTATTTTGGCCTGTTCACGTACCATAGTGGCTCTGTGTCATGGGTTCCAATACCAGAAACTGCACATTCTTGCTCAAGTAAAATTTTAGACTACAGCATAATGTATGGTTTTAATTTCATAAATATGCGCTAGAAGATACAGCTAGATATAGATAGAAACATATTTACCCCATTTACTCAAAGTAAGTTGAGTGCTCAGAGGTCCCTCCTGAATGAACATTCAAGTAACCAAATTTAACTTACACAAATGCTCACTGAAAGCAAACACAAATTGTTCAGGCTTGTGTGCACTCCCAAGAAGAACAGGTTTATTTTTTTATGGGCTGGGATGCTGCCTGACACAGTAGGACTACAAGGTTTCAAGAACTCATCATCACAGCAGTGACAGAGAAACAATTATGAGACAGACAATGGTAAAGTAGTACACAGATACACATACACTGT
Source organism: Agapornis roseicollis (assembly GCA_002631895.1). Classification (NCBI taxonomy): domain Eukaryota; kingdom Metazoa; phylum Chordata; class Aves; order Psittaciformes; family Psittacidae; genus Agapornis; species Agapornis roseicollis. Next base: position 6,521 of record NDXB01012936.1, on the reverse strand, counting down.
GGGTAAAAGCAATACACAAAAGAAATATTTTTACTTGTTTAAAATCCTTCTCTATTACTTTATTACCATGCTGATTACCTTTGATTATCTTGCTATATTATATAGGAACTGCACATGAGATGTTCTGGGAGGTGCTGCACAAACTGGCAGAATGATATTTTCTGTCCTCCAAAAGTTTACAATATAAATCAGTTTAGGCAATAGAAATACTTTTTATGTGACTACGTCTCAGGCTTGATGACTAATTTGATTCTCTTCATCTTGACACAGAAATATATCAGTCCAAAAAAAGAACATAAGTAAGCATGGTTTCCTTGTCTGGCCATTTGTAACTAACCGTTTCATCTTGCAAATATCCATCACATTGTATTTATGAGTGATAACTACATAAGTCCTTTCAGACAAAATACATATATTCCTCCACTTTATTTCTTTATAACATTTAGCATTGTACTTCCTGAGAGCAAGATCTATATATGGCAAACACACAAGCAGTCAGACTCTATTTTTGATCCCCAGTCTATGTCATTGTTTCTTTTTTGGTCTACTATGAGAAAAAGAAAGCTGTTATATCATTGTATGCTTGTAAATTGCTCTGAACAAGGTGGAACAAACCCAGAGTCATGCCCAAAAAAAAAAATCCCCAGAAATGGGTTGAACTTCAAAAAGCTACTGTCCCATTCTCCCACTCTCAGAGAACACAGAGACACTGTGGTCTCAGGATCACTTTCACAACTGCTTTGCTCCATGGATATTCCATAATCAGTTGCAACCCTCCAAAATTTCCACTATTATTCTCAGTGACCCTGTATTTTGTGGCACATAAAACTCAGGTTCTTGTCTCAGTCCACAGTATGAATCAATGCATACAGACTGCAACATGAGGCCAATGCCATCAGGATGCTCTGAAACCACAACACAAGAAGACAGGCTAGCAGTAGAGCAACACAAAGCAAAAGTCTAAATCAACACAGTTAAGGCTCAGATATTTACTTCCTTCTAGTCACAGTGTCCTATACTTTGCCAAGATTTAATTCTAGACAGTTATCCTTCACTAAATAACTTAGCTGCATTACACCATGGATATCTGACCCTGGATGTTGTAAGCTTTTAGAAGAAAGGGAAGGATAGAAGTGAGCCACACACGAACCACTGGTGAAATCCCTGCTAAGCAAATAATATGAAGTGAAATGCAGTCTGTTTGTGGACATATACATCATGAAGAAGAGGAAAATAACTTACTTAAATACACTGTTTTATGGCAGATAATCCTCACCTGAATGATTTCAGATGCTTTTAGAGTGGAACAGAAAGACTTCTATACATTACTATGATCACAAGAGTTCTAATCTCCATCACTATTACACTGCTTGTGGGGATGGTTGTTGAGATAATGGAAATGAAAAATTCTGCTTTTTCTTTTCTTTTTTTTTTTTGTCATTTAACTACCTTTGGAAAGAATTGTGAACCTGCAGTGTTCCTTTCTGGGTCAATAGGATGAGAGATGAAAGCCTCCTTTTCCTAAACTTAATTATAGAGACAGTATTTCCAAGATCATCCTAAACTTCTTTTAAGTTTCATAATAGACTGAGGCTACTTTTATTTTGTCTAGAAAGATTCATCCAATTATAGGTTATAATTGGATGATATGCAATAGGAAAAGAGGTAAAGGCCCAAGATCCATGTCAGGTCAGAAGTGCAACTGTTCATAAAAAAACAAGAGCAGGTGAAATAATGATACTAGTCATATAATCCACCTGCACCACTTTTCAGATCTCATTCATATTTACACTAGGGATTCTTTATACAGCACTACCTGTGTGCAGCAATCTTGAGTATTATCTATGCTTAAAAATACAAGAAACTTCTAGTGATGGAAATGGAAGTACCCATAGTCATGGTCTTAAATGCTGTTGAATTCATGCAACCAGTGCTGACTGTGGCTTTTGCTTTACAGACTACAGGCACATCAAGAGACAACACAAGCACTCACATTCAGTCTTACCACATACACTTTGGACAAAATTTTCAGGTTTACAACTAGTGTGTGCCTTTCTGCTTCCTATAGCCAGTGGGCTTTCCAGATACGGTGACTCTACATAGAGAGATAAAACCTGACTGAAGGCATTTTTGGCAAAATAGAGAAACATCCAGTGTGTCATTTATTTTCTACAATCATCTTTCAGACTTACAGTGGAAGCTTACACAACACACTACCCAATGTTTGTAATAACCTTGTACCAGGAAGCAGCTATCAACCATATGTAATGACAGTGATAAAATCTTCATCATGGAAGTACAGACCTGAGGCCGTAAAGCACTGTTCCATCCGGGTGAAGGCGAATCATTCGATTCTTCACAGTAACACCATGCACAAATGATTTCTTGTCATTTAAGAAATAAGTGTCGGGCACCCAGAGTTGATCTGCCACTCGGTTATCAAGCGTGAGGTTGAGGGGTATGCCAGCATAAGCCAGCCTCTTATCTCTCCAGTACTGTTGAAAATACATAGTCAAAGTGTAATCCTAGTGAGGAAAAAAGAAACGCACATCAGTCAATCATACTTGGTGTAACTAGAATAATTTTGGTTTTTACTTGTTACTAGCTTATTTTGCTGTTGGTTTCATTTAAATTTATTAAAAAAAAAAACCCAAAACACTAAGAAACCACCAAATATTCCCATCACTTCCTAAATAATTTTAACAATTCAGATATCACCCTGGTCTAAAGAACCATTTCAAATCTTAAGAAAGCTAGTATTGGTATCTTTTGTCCTGCTCCTCATTTTCTTTCATGTGGTTCCCCTGACAACTACCAAAAATAACGATGTTTGTGGAATGATAAAGAGGTAATAGGTAAATACTGCCATCTTCCTTACTTTTAAAAATGATACATAAATGGAAAAACATGCAAAGTATTTTGAAGCAGTATGCAAATTTCTGTATGAAAAACAAGCTGCAAAGATGTTATTTATCGTGTGCCTTTGTGTGAGACTGCATCTTGCAGTGACATAAAAATTTTCTCATCAACAGGTTACCTTGGTACTTAGAAGAACAGCAAATCATAGTAAAACCTTACTAATGTCCATGTTTGGTATTCATCATTTCCTCAGTTTCATGGTGTCTGCTACAAGCTGTGATCATGAACATAAAAACCTAAACATGGATACAGAAGTCTAAAGCGTCCATTTTAGTGCAGAGGGCTTTAACCTAAGTTGCCAGAGGAAGGGAACCTCAATCCATCCCACTCCTCTGCTGATGCCAGTGCCAGCAATAGATGCCAGGAGCCCAGGGAGGGATCAAAGGTCAGCAGGAGAGCATCTGATGACCAGCACAAAGAAATTCCAACCACTCCTGCCAGTAAGTCAGCGTCATCGAGGGCGCAACTTAAATGCCTCTACACAAACACATGTAGCATGGGGAAAAATCAAGAGGAATTAAGAGATGTGCACATCCTTCAGGGCTATGGTCTTACTGGCATAATGGAGATGTGGTAGGATGGATGTTATTACTGGAGTGTTGAAATGGAAGGATATACAGGCTCTTCAGGAAGGAAACGCAGAGGAGATGAGGAAGTGTTGCCTTTTATGTGAATGACCAGCTGGAATGCATAGAGCTCCACCTGGGGATGAATGACAAGCCAATGGAGAGCTTATAGGTCAGGATTCATGAGACAGCAGGGACAGGTGACAATAAAATTGAGGTCCACTACACGCCACCTGACTAGGAAGACTGAGCAGATGAGGCCCTTCTATAGACAGGTAGGAGCAGGTTCACATTCACAAGCCCTGGTCCATATAAAGAAACTTCAACCACCTCAGTATGTGTTGGAGTGACAAGACAGCGGGGCATAAGGTATCCAGGAGGTTCCTGGAACTCACTGATGATAACTTTTTTCTCCAAGTGACAGAGGAGCCAAAGAGGAAAGGGGCTGTGCTGGGCCTTGCTCCCATCAACAAGGAGTGGCTGAGGAACATAAAGCTTAAGGGCAGCCTTGGCTGCAGTGACCATGGAATTGTGGAGTTCAAGATCCGTAGGGCAGTGAATTGAGCACAGAGCAAGCTCGTTACCCTACACTTCAGAAGTGCAGACTTCAACCTCTTGAGGCATCTGCTTGGTAAAGGACCATGGGATAAAGCCCTGTAGGGAAGATGGGCCCAAGAAAGCTCATTAATATTCATTGATCACCTTCTCCAAGCTCAGGAGCATCCCAACAAAGAGGAAGTCAGGCAAAAATGCCAGGACGCCTACCAGGATGAACAAGGAGCTCCTGGGCAAAATCCAGCCCAAGAAGGAAGCCTATGGAGGGTGGAAGAAAGGATAGGGAGGAATACAGAGAAATTGTCTGAGAAGCCAGGGATCAGATTAGGAAAACTAAACCATGATAGAAGTAAATCTGGCCAGAGATGTTGAGGGCAACAAGAACAGCTTCTGTAGATATATCTGTGATAAAAAGAAGACTAGGGAAAATGTGATCTCTCTCTGTCAGAAAATAGGAGACCTATTTACCCAGGAGGTGATTCTGCCTTTCTACTCTGGTCTCTTGAGACTCCACCTGCAGTACTGCATTCAGCTCTGGGGCCCGCAACACAAGATGAATATGGACCTGCTCGTATGAGTCCAGGAGAGAGACACAAAAATGATCAGGGGGCTGGAGCACCTCCCCTATGAATACAGGCTGAGAGAGCCTGGCTTGTTCAGCTTGGAGAAGAAAAGGCTCATGGGGGGCCTTAGAGCAACCTTCCAGTACCTGAAGCGCTAGAAAGCTGAAGTGGAACTTTTTAAAAGGGCATGTAGGGATAGGACAAAGAGGAATTATTTTAAAGTGAAAAAGGATAGATTTAGATTAGATAGAAGGATTAAGTTGTTTACAGGGAGGGTGGAGAGACACTGGCACAGGTTGCCCAGGGAAAATGTGGCTGCCCCATCCCTGGTAGTGTTCAAGGCCAGGTTGGATGTGGTTGGAGTAACCTGGTCTACTGGAAGGTGTTCCTGCTCATGGCAGAGGTTTGGAACTAGAAGATATTTGAGGTACCTTCCAACCCAAACAATTCTATGATTCTATGATTTTAAAATTCTTTATTTCATTTTATAATTTGCTAGCCTTACTTAGTCATTCCAGAGCATTTCAACACATTAGTGGTAAGGAAAACAGTCCACACAAGAGGGTGGTTGATACTGGATATTAGGAAAAATTTCTTCACAGAGAGGGTGATCAGCTATTGGAACAGGCTGCCCAGGGAAGTGGTGGCATCACAGTCCCCAGAAGTGTTCAGAAAACGTGTAGATGAGGCCCCTAGTGACATGGCTTAGTGGTGGTCTTGGCAGTCTTGGGGTAAAAGTTGGACTTGATGATCTCAGAGGTCTTTTTCAACCTTGCTGATTCTATGATTCTATGTTGTAATAATGCTATATTGAAACACTTTGAAAATCTTAGACACAAGGTCTCATTCATTAGCTTCATGGTACTATATCTGGAAGCATTTTAAATTTAGGTGTCAGCTAAACTGAAAACAATATCACATTAAATAATAGTAAGATTTCCAGTTTAGCAAAGAAAAACCTTAGTCTTTTCTTTCCTTCATAACTTTCCAAGTGCAGAAGAACATCTCAGCTTTAGGAACCCTATTTTTTTGCATGACATAAAAAGTGAACATCTGAAAATAATTCCATCTTATATCTGGAAATGCATGTTTACAATTAAAGAAAATACTGAGTTTAGATCTGATAGTACTGCCATATTTACCAATGGAAAAAATGAGACTAACTTCAGGCCATTAAAACTCTGATTTTCAAATTACAGAAGTGCTCTAAATGATAAACTCTTTGCAAAATGCTGAGAAATTTATATGATCTCCAAACACATTTAAATATTTAGCAGCAGGTGTGCAAGCCACAGGGTACCTGCATTTGCATCTGTTTCTACAAGCTGGTAATGCAAAACCCCTCAGGTTTGCTGCTTGTTTGGGAAAAGGATGCTCAGGCTTTCTAAAGATGGCTGTTGGGAATGGTCCATCTTTGTAATAGGCTTCACATGGAGCCAACCCAAATTCAGGCACTGATCCTGCCCTCCTTCCCTCCAGCCTTTCCTTGAAATCAAATGGAACCTGAGTATGCCTTTCATACTCACAGCCTTTGCATTTTTTATTCAGTGATTCATTCTTTTTAATGGAGGAGCTGCTATAGCTTTAAGAAATCAGATTTAATTGCTTAGAAAAATAAATCACTGTAGATATCAAGGACAAGCTGTTCTCATTTTAGGAAACTAACAGGAACCCTCTGAAAACAAAAAGGCCCAGTGATGGGAGAAAGGAGCACATGTGGAACTGCCTGGAAGGAAGCTCATTCCTCAAAACTCAAATTCGACATGACTGCTCAGGAGAACATGCTCCGACCTTTTTGTCAGCAGCTTTCTTTGGTGGGACTAATGGTTCCCGCTCAACAGTGAATGAGGTGCATGCTACACTGGGTGCGCTTCCCTCACTCACATTAGCACGTCAAGAAGACCACATCTTTCCTTAT
>NDXB01012931.1:0-11289 GCA_002631895.1 Agapornis roseicollis | reverse complement strand
CTTGGAGCACCCTGCTCCAGTGGAAGGGGTCCCTGCCCGTGGCAGGGGTTGGAGCTGGAGGAGGTCCCTTCAACCCAACCCATTCTATGATGCTTCCAACCCACACCATCTTAATGTCCCATTACTGCAGGACAAAGCAGTACTTGTTGGGATTAACACCGAGTTTCCTCACTAGACATCACACCAACAGGCCATTTATCATCAGTATCTATTGCTCGTCGATCGTGAACAGAAAGGTGCAACAGAGAAAGCACTGCCTGGAAGCAGAGCACCCTCCTGAGGTGCCTACATACAGACAGTGTGATAGAGATGCTGGAGCAACACAAGGCTTAGGAGAGCTCAAAAAGCAAAGCCGTGGATACTGTTACAGGGTTGCTGCCTCTATGCCCAACCATTGGAGACTTTTAACATCCTCCTAAAGGTCTTCTCATCGTCATACCTGTCCTGCTGTGTCCAGGATATCCAGATTGGCAGGCTCATCATCAATGCGTATCCGTATTTTGTAAGCATCCTCTGCGAATCCACAGCACAAGAACAAGGTTGGCCACGAGTGCAGCACTCAGGGGTTCTCAGGTCCCAAAGAGAACCACACCAGACCCACCCAAGCTGGGAACCCCCTTGTGACCACGTTGCTCTGAGCTCCGTTTCACGCCAAACCATGGGATTTAAGGTGCTCCCAAACGATCCCAGCACTGGCCCTGCTCTTGCGGACCCCGCTCCTCAACCTCACTTCAAGCACCTGTGCTTTAGAGAGGGAGGAAGGTGCCCAACAGCTTCCTCTGCTGCTGCGGGGCCTGTGCAGGGTCCTAAAGGAACCTCTCCCACCGGTGGCCAAGGGGAGAAGGGAAAAGCAGCGGCTTCTGGGGGGGGGAAGTGGTCTTGGAGGACCACAGCGTCCATTGGCTTCCAAGGGAACAGCAGCTGGGGGGGGCAGCTCTTCACAGAACCATAGAATGGTTCGGGTTGGAAAGGACCTTAAGATTCCACCCCCCTGCCATGGGCAGGGACACCTCACACTAAACCAGGGCACCCAAGGCTTCATCCAACCTGGCCTTGAACACTGCCAGGGATGGAGCACTCACAGCCTCCCTGGCCAACCCATTCCAGTGCCTCAGCACCCTCACAGGAAGGAATTGCTTCCTTAGATCCCATCTAAACCTGCCCTGGTTCAGTTTGAGCCCGTTCCCCCTTGCCCTGTCCCTGCAGTCCCTAGCAGGGAGCTGCTCCCCACCATGAGCATTTACAGGCAGCTCCCAGTGACCCCAGCAGCGTCCCAGCCTTTCCCTGCCAACACACACAGAGAGATCGGGAATGGCCTGGATATACGGGATAGGAAAAGCACTGAAGGGCTAAACCCGCGGCTGGGTCCGTGCCAGCCTCCGAACCCTTCCTACCCTGAAGTGAGAAACCCAGAGGCCTTCGGTCCTCCCCTAGAGCCCAATGCACAGCTCGCTTCCAACCGAGTGCTTGCAAGCAATGGACCCCGCAAGCGCTCCACCTGCCCAGCAAGGAGGAGACCCTTTCCTTACCGATGGTGGGATCGTGATCCTCCGGGAAGCGGTGGCTGATGAACTGCATGGTCATGGCTACGAACAAGAGGCACAGGCACAATCGCACGGGCCGGGGGCAGCCCCCGCCGCCAGCCCTTAACGGGGCCGGGGCCGAGCCCTGCCCGCTGCGAGCCCAAAGAGGCACCGGAGCGCAACGGCCCCGTCCCGTCCCCCCCTCCCAGCGCATCCGGACAGCCCCGCTCGGAACCCCCCTCACGGACCGCTCTTGCCGACACCGCCGGCGCCCAGCATCACCAGCTTGTACTCGCGGGACTGCCCCGGCGCGGCGCCGCCGCCCGGCCGCGCTCCGGGCTCCATCTCCTCCGCACGTCGAAGCGGACGGAACGATCGTGACCGGCGGCCGCTGCCCCGGAACCCGGCCCCGCTCCCCTCGGCGGCCTCCGCCGGTTCCTCCGCGCCGCGGCCTGAGGCGGCGGCGGCGGTACCAAAATGGCGGCGGCAGCGGCGCCTCCACCGCCAGCAGCGCCCGCGCCGAGGCGGCGCTGGACGGTGGCCCGGAGGGGTCAGCGCAAGCGCGGTGGCGGCGCCGCCGCTCCCTCCGCGCTGTCTCCACCGCGGGACCCGCACGACAACGAGCGGCCAGAGCCGGGCTCTTTGCACCTTTAATGGCCACGAAAGGAGCGCTCCGAGTATTTACAGCACGGGAAGGGCCGCGATGTCCGAGCGCCGCCCCCCCGGGGCACGGCTGCACCACGCAGCCCCGGGTCAACGCCGTTTGTCCCATTGCAAACGCCGAGCATCGCCTCGCCGCGTCCCGTCCCCATCCAAGAGCTCTGCACCGCCGCGACAACGCCTGTTCCAGTTCGTGTCCATCCCCAGGCCAACAGCTTGGGCCCGGGGTCAAGGCAGGAGGGGTCCTGGCTGGTGCCCACCGTGAGCCAGAAGGGGTGGAGAAGCTCGCAGCAGGAGTCCTGTGTGCCCACAGCATGGGAGCAAGCCCGGAGGGAGGGGAGAAGATGGAGATGGATTCATCCGTGCCCCTGCCCTGGCATCCGGCTGGCAGGAGGAGGTGCAGGGCAGTAAGAGAAGAAAACCCCAGTGCTGAGTTACAGGAGACACTCGAGGGGTAAAACACAAAGGAAGAGGTTGAAGAACCCCGCTCCTCAGCTTCGTCACAGCGATTGCACCTTCCCTTCCTTGGCTCAAAGTCCCAGCATCGAAGCTGTGGTCACCATCAGCTCAAACAGGGCTGAAAACACAGGCAGGAGCACTCCATACAACACAAGCACCAGGCCGAGGGTGAAGGCAGCGGGACTGACTCTGGCCCTTTTTAAGTGATCCTGGAACAATGGAGCCTTCCCTCTCTTCTCTTCACAGGGCTTCCCCCACTGCACAAGGGCCTAGCCCTGTCACCACTACTGCAGTTCCTGGTGGGGTTTTATTGGACAGATTCACTGCAGAAATAAGGAGCTTAAAAACGATGGATCCCTTTCAAAGGGGGGAACACTGAACCTTTTAACTTCTGCAACTGTAAAAACAAGGGGTATTTGCAAAGTTCAGGCTGTAATATACATGCATTATTGCTAAAGGGGGGGAAAAAACCCAGATGAACAAAAACTCTTCTCTGCAGCTCTTATGGTGCCATCCAAAATGGCATCTGTTGTTTAGCTCGCTGTTGTGAGGACGGGTACTGGTACCCCAAACTCCATCCCTGTGAAAAGGTACTTGCGGTTTTATGGCCCCCGTGTTCCTCCTCTTCGTCTGATGAATCTCCAGCATATGCCACTAAACCAAAGCCCTTTTCGGCAGTTTTCATCTTCTTTGCTTGATGATCTAGGAGGGGAAAACAAAACAAACCCCCCCCCAACCCCCGAAAAGGGAAAAATTCAAACCAAAAAGAGACAAAACGCCCCAAAACAAGTTAATAAAAAAAGACGTTAATTGTAAATCGTTAGTTGGACACCATTTTGAGGTCACAAGGCCAATGGTCATCCAAGGTCGAAGGCCACACGAAACACCAGCAGCAACAGCACATGTGATCCATCAGAACCATGTAAGAGAACAGAGAAAGAAGAAAGAAACACACAAGAAAGGGCAAGTTAGCAACTGGGCGTCAGCGACGGCAACGTCACCGTTACAGAGATCAACGCGTCAAGAAACGGAGGGCCTGAGCTCAAAAGCAAGCTAACAGAAGGACAACCTCTGGGAGCAATACTGCAGAGAAACTGCGGTTAAAGAGGCCCAACGGGAGGCACCTGCACAGCTGCCAGGCACCAGAGTACCCCGAGAGCTGGAGTGATGCCGTGGTTTACCCAGCTGCAGACCCAGCCCTATGAGAGGATGAGCTCTGAGAGCACTTGTGTCCTTTGCAGACACAACTCCTGTCTGTGCATACACACCTGAACCACAACTCCCACCGACAGTGCCTCTAGAGAGAGCTGCTCACAGAGTAAAGCCACAGGACATCCGTGTTACAAAACAAGCCTATGAGATCGTGTGCCTCTGGGTCAAAAATACCTGTCCTTCAGTCCATTACACTCTCCTCATCCATACAGGTATTTACTGAGGCGCTAAGAGAAGCATCCTGTGTTTAATCACAGTGGGTTTAGAGCAGTGCAGCATAAGCTGCTTTTCATCTAGACACAGTCTAAAGAAGAGCCGAAAAGAACCCCCACTGCTTTTAACACATGTTAAGACCAGTGTGAACCCATATGGGAAAGGAAACTCGACTTACGAGTGTCTCTCACTCACTGCACTCACCATGGTTGCCTGGTAAAGACCCCGCACCATTTCTGTCTTCAGAGTCCGATTTCATCCCAGTGACAGGAAAAGCTGGCGGAGGCATCAACTGCCTGTTTAAAGCAATGCAGGCCCTTAGCTCTTCTGGTTTAAGCAAGCAGAGAGTCAAAGGTAACAGCAAACAAGTTCAGAAGCTACTCCCTGACCCTTAACTTCTAATTGCCTGACTTTATCTCTTGGTCTTCTGGGATGGAGTGACTGCGTCAGCGGACAAGGGAAGAGCAACTGATGTCACCTACCTAGGCTTCTGTAAAGCTTCACTATGGTCACCCGAACATTCTTAGCTCTAAATCAGAGAGAATTTGATGGATGGGCTATTAAATGGGTAAGGAACTGGATGCATGGCCACATCCAAAGAATTACAGTCAACAGCTCAGCATCCAAGTGGAAACCAGTAAACAAGTGGTATCCCTCAAAGGTCCATACTGGGACCAACAGCATTTAGTATCATCATCAATGCCAGACAGTGGGACCAATGACACCAAGCTGTGTGCAGCAACCTGGTCTCTTGGATTCCCCTTCCCACAGGAGAGGGGGTGGCCTAGATGCTCTTTCAAGGTCCCTTCCAACCCCAACCATGCTCTGGTGCTATTTCACAGCAGAGAACATGAAGCACAGATCCTCTCAGCTGTCCATCAGGATCGGGAGACCTGGATGTCATCCTGCCCTCACTCACCTGTCCCTCTCTCTCTCCTTTCCTGAGGAACTTGCTGCCTTCGACCCGGCTCCATCGAGTTCACTCTGACTGGAGAAGCCTGTACCTAAATTAGTCATATGAATGGGTCCATGCTATGAGCAGAAAAACACACGGCATTAGCAAATCTACCACTACAACATAAGCTCCAGCTCCTTAATGATAATGATAGGAAAGCCAACTTTTCAGAGCATATTGCCAACTAGCAGAAGGAACCACTAATCACCACTGTTAAACAAGAGGCTTTCTCCTAAAGATACTGAGGGTTATGCAGTTAGGAACATGCCTGAGAAGCACGAGAGAAGGCACCTCATCACCTGCTCCACCTCAGCAGTAGCCTTAGTTCATGGATAACTTAGTCCCTCCTCGGTCAGCTAATTCTGAGCACTCTACAGACCTTGTGCCACAGTCAGCTCTGCTGGAGATGGTCATAGGAGGGCTAACAAAGAGGCAGGTGCTTACTGCCTCTAGGCAGAGGTTTTATGTGAGATGGGCTCTATCACCTGAGGAGCATTTGCAGAAGCTCCCTTTTCTCACATACAAGCCTGAAGAACTCAAAACTACTTGAATTAAAATCAACTGCTTTGCTCTTTAAACCAAAAATAACTGTTTCTAACTCAGGCTGCTTGAAATCCTCTCAAGTGCAACCTGCAAGGAAGGTAAATGGGGAAAACCTGGGAGTTACTATCACCATTCCCTCCCACCCCTCAAACAAGCTTGCAAAAGACCCCCCCAAACCCCAAAGAACCTCCCTTTAAACTAAGCAGAAACACACTACGGGCATCTCTTTGACCTGAATGCACCAGCAGCCTTCAGGAAAGACTGAGGTATGAAAACAAGGTGCCAATGCATCAGCAAGTCACAGTTTAACAGCAGTGCACCCGCTCAAAGAAACCAAAGCGTGGTCTTGAGGTTGTGCAACAACTGCAGGCATCTGCCAAAGGCCTTGCCCGACTGCTCCCAGATCAGCTGTGCTAAATCATCCCTCTCCAGCCAAGCTCTGCCTCGGTGAATGGAGCAAAATGGGTGATTTTATTCCACCTGGTATCCCAGCAGTCCTGACTCTCTCTCATCCGGCAGCTCCTCAGTGAAGCGTCGCTTTTGACCCTGGGGATGGGGCTGGACCTGTGGCTGTGAACCAGTCGGCAGGGTGGTTTTAACTGGGGCCGCAGGAAGGAAAGGACCACTCAGTGGGCTCTGGCGTGCAGAAGATGGAACAAAAGGCAAGAAAGCTTGGTAACAGGCATAGGAAGCATACATCAAACGTAGCCTTTCAGACACAGGAGAACACACAAACAGGCAGAGAAACTAAAAGGGAATTCACAGCTTCAAGAGGAAACAAGTATTTCATTTCTAGAAATGAATCACTGTCTGTAGCTCCAGCTCACTGTATACATACAGAGCTACATCAAAGCCTGGGGTAACACTTTGCCTGTGGGAGTGAGCACCCCCTGCAAATATCCTTTATGTTCACAGGTTATGAAAAACAGAGGCTGAAGCAGCCATCCAACAAGGTCACTGCTCAGACAGCAGCAAAGCATGAACAAATCCAAAAGCCCTCAAGAATTCTCCCCATCTGGAACTACTCCAAGTATTTTCTTGTTAGCAAAGAAACACCTCAATAAAGTGACAGCTACAGGGCGAAAGATGAACTGTGGCAGTACCTGGCCAGTGCTGGCTGGAGGCTGTACTTGAGGTATAGGATACTGGGTTGGCACAGGCGGAACTCCTGTAGGTAGCGTTGTTAAGACCCCAGGTGCCAAAGGTACTGCAGGTGGTACTATGCCTGGTACCCCATATGGTGGCTGAACTGGTTGTTGAGGAGGAGGAACCACAGGATAACCAGACTGATAGCCATTGGAAGGGTAATAGGAGGGCTGGGAAGGTACACTGTTGATAGCGGCAGGCTGTGTGAAGCCTAGAGAGAGAAAACAACATCTTCAATTCAGTTTGTCACCAAAACACCCCATTTTACTGCCAGGAATGAAGGGTTGCAAGTTCAAGACTTCCACAGAACTAACTGCAAGCACAGCTCTGTAGAATGCACCTCCAAATGCTTTGATATTGCTGAGATTTACCTGCTAGGGGTACTGCAGTGGTTATCTGATTCACAAACCGAGAGTACTCAGCATGAACCTACAAGGAATGGGCAGAGATTAGACAAGAACCATTCACTAGGTAGTGTATTAACCTTTCACAGGCAAAAGGCATTTGGCCACACAGCTGGAAGGGGGCTTTGCTTCCAGAACACAGCATGCAGAGAGACAGCAAGAATCCACACACACACAGAGAACAAAACCCCACTCTTCCTGCTGGCTCTGGGACAGGCTCCTGTAACACACAGGGTACTCTTGAACAGGAAACAGGGTGGCAAATGAATCAGTCACAGAAGCTAAAAGCTTCCATCTCTTCCTCAGAAGAGGCTTTGCAGCCCACACTCCATTCCCAATGCTAACAGACAGGCTCAGCAGTGCAGGGAAGGGAAAGCACCCTTTGGAAGCCAGGACACAGGGGCAGTTTTGCTGGGAGCACACAAAGCAGCAATAGCCAGGCACACACTGGGGCTGTGACAGGCCTGTAAGAGCTACTCACGGTTTGCAATAGGTTCTCACACAGCTTTTTGGCAGCTGCCAAACCTTCTGGCTTTGGGTGACTGCAAACACACACAGAGGAATAGCTCATAAGCACCAGTGCCTCTGCGAGCTCCTTCTTTCCTCTGCTAGTTTCCAAGCACCCCTCATACCTGATGTAAATGTACATGGGTTCAAAAGCTTCTCTGCCTGATGCTGGCTCTATGCAACCTGAGCCTTTGCCACGAAGAAAGACTTTGGCACCCGTTTCAATCTGAATGTGCTGCAAATAGGAGCAACCAGGCCCTTCCACCTTCTCCTTCACATTAAACGTAGGTACAGCATGTTCCAATCCAACAAATAACTTGTCCTGAACATAATGCATCTGGAAATGGAACAGTAAAAGCTTATTACTTCACTCTTAGGCTACAAGCCTTGTTCCTGTGACAGATGAGTGTCAGATGGTACAGTCAGCCCTTTGCTGTTCTGGAAGCAGGACCTGTCTCTCCATCCCTTTTCTTTTAGGAGGCTGCTGTTGCCTGAGCCTCACTCTTCAGGCTCAGCTTGACCAGCCCTCCAAGACACACCGTGTACACTGTGTGACAGGTAAATCTTGTCACCAGTGACAGTCACAGTACTTCATTACTCACCCCTGACTGGAATGGAGGTTTCTGGCCAACTGCTGGAGACAACTGAGTAATAGGGGCTGGCTGGTGGTAGACAGTAACTGTAGCTCCGTTGAAGGTCGGACTAGAGCCTGTAGCTGCTTTTACTACTCCATTAGTAATGATCTCTTTAATTCTGTTAACAGCTCCTAGTTGACAAAACAGGGAATTCAGTTGTTCTGGCCCTTGTCAACTGTCCAGATCACCCAAATCTAATATTAGCATTCCAGATTGGCTTACAAAGGATGCAACAAGCATCTGTTACCAACACCAAGGTATTTACAGTACAAATCCATGCTGGTCATAACAAAAGCCTTTAATCCCCCCCTTTCCCCCCCCTTCCCACAAGTAAGGATGGAAGAGCAGGATTCATTTTGTACTTACTGTCAACCAGCTCCCGCGTCTGACCCTGGACGTGAAGATACAAAGGACGATCTCTGTAAAGGAAATAGTCAAACATGCCACTGAACTCCCAAAGAACACACAGGAACAGAGCCAGTCTCACACATACACCTATGGCACAGACAGAAAGCCTTCCATAAAGACTTCATATGCTCTTTCTTTACATCTCTCAGTATGCAGCAGGTGGGGGAACAGCCATGCACTCAGCACTACACTAATGGCAACCATATTCCAAACACTCAATACCCCATTGAGTGGCCCCTAAGGGTGACGCTGCCCACAAAATCCAACCCAAAAGCCCCACCACTGAGCCCCCAAAGAGAAATACAAACCCTGGTCCCACTTTGGCTTTCTCTTCCGCTGTCATGAACCTCCCTCGGGTCGAGACAGCCGCTCCGCTCAGGCGACTGATCTACAAATGAGTGCAAAGCCAGGGACAAGGTTAGCACCACGAAAGCAAGCACAGCGAAACCCAAAGGGTTTAAGCTTTGTTGGGTTCTATAGGGAACAGACACATCCATGAAGTGGTGACAAAAGGGATGGGGCCCACTAAAAGACACCGACTGTGCTACCTGAGCTCATTGTATGATATTGTAGAGACTAAACCACGAAACAAAGCGCCTTCAGAAAACCCCGAGCTTGGTAAAGAGGAAACCACCACGGACTGCAGCTGACTCCAACAAAGCAGCCATAGACCCTGCCCGTACCTCATCCTGAGTCTGTCCTCTCGTCAGCAGGTTCCTGCACGTGAGGGGCACGTCATTGATCTCCACCTCTGCCACCACAAGGTCATCTTTGCTTTTATTTGTGGCTGGACCTTTTCCCAGCGCCTGCAGCTTCAAAGAGAACCATGGCAAAAGACCAGAAATAGATAGAAAGCAGAGGAAAACAATGCAACCACAGGGCCCTGGTCCTCCAGAGGGGAAAATCCTTTCCTATCTCCTTCCTCAGCTTCTGAACCTTTACACACATTAACAGAAAGCACATCACATCCACCACTTCATCGTTTACCTCCCCACAACCTTGAGCCTAACTCCAAACACCACTTTTACCTTCAGCACATTGGAGGACCATAAGTAACTGCTGCTTCTGCTCTATAAATAGAGAAAACAGATGCAGAAGCAAGCAGCAAAGTTGCTCAAACTGAACCCAAGGCATCTCACACTCGAGCTGGCAGCTCGGGCAGAAAGCTGAGCCTAACAACACCTGGGATTCATATTTCAACTCTTCGTAAGACACAGAGCTCCTCTTCAAGACCTGAACTCGTCCCCACCATGACTACACTTCTCCCCCCCCCCAATACTTGGTTTAAATCAGGGGCACCACATCCTGTGCCAGTGTCTAAGCGCTCTGAAAGCAAAAGCCAGACACAGAGATGGCAGAGGCTGCGTGGAGGCCTCAGAGCAACTTCCAGCAGCTGAAAAGGGCTATAAGGATGCTGAAGAGGAACGCTGGGGAGAGACTCTTCATTAGGGACTGCAGGGACAGGACAAGGGGGAACGGGTTCAAACTGAACCAGGGCAGGTTTAGCTTGGATCTAAGGAAGGAATTCTTTGCTGTGAGGGTGCCGAGGCCCTGGAATGGGTTGGCCAGGGAGGTTGTGAGTGCTCCATCCCTGGCAGTGTTCAAGGCCAGGTTGGACAAAGCCTTGTGTGCCCTGGTTTAGTGTGAGGTGTCCCTGCCCATGGCAGGGGGTTGGAACCGGATAATCTTAGGGTCCTTTCCAACTGGAACTCTTCCATGATTCTATGGAGAGGGGCCTTCATCAGGGACTGGAGCGACAGAAGAGGTGATGGGTTCCAACTGATCCAGGGGGGATTTAGGTTCAATATTAAGCAGAAGCTCTTCCCTGTGAGGGTGCCAAGGCGCTGGCACAGAGAAGCTGTGGCTGCCCCATCCCTGGCAGTGCTGGACACAGGGTCTTGGAGCAAGCTGCTCCAGTGGCAGGGGTTGGAGCTGGAGGAGCTCTAATCTCCCTTCAACCCAAACCAGGCTGGGACTCCGCTCTCCATCGCTCCCCCCCGCACTGAGGGCTCCTCGGACGCTCAAACCCACATCCCAGCCGTGCCAGCCGCCTCGGGCACCCACCTTGTCCGCGGTGCTGGGCGCCGGCTTCAGCTTCCCTTTGGCCATCAGCATCGCGTTGATCTTGGCGGCCACGGCCGCAGCCGCATCCAGCGCTCCCGAGGGCGCTGCGGAGCTCTCGGACCCCGCCACGGCGGAGCCGCCATCGCCGCCGCCGGGGAAGGGCCGCCCGGGCAGCGGCGCCGTGCCGGGCAGGAGGAAGGCGGGGGCCGGGCCGGGCTGGTCCCATTTACTGCGGCGCCTGCAAAACAGAGAGGCCTCAGCGGCGGCCGCGACCCCGCAGCAGCTCCAGGCCGGGCCCCGGAGCCGCCGCCGCCGCCGCCGCTGCCCCGGGGAGCGCTGTGGGGACCCGCGGCGCGGCCTCACCCGGCGGCGGCCCCGGTGTCGCGCTGCGCTGCTCCGCCCGCGGACATGGCTGCGGCTCCGGCTCCTCCGCCCCCGCGCCGCGCACCGCGTCATTTCCGGCCCGCCGCGCACCGCCCCTTCCGTGCGTTACCATGGAGACGGCGCTGCCCAGCCAGGGGCCCGCCCCTCGGCAGTGGGGACCGGCACCGGCTCCGGGG
>NDXB01012922.1:0-13759 GCA_002631895.1 Agapornis roseicollis | reverse complement strand
TGAGGCCACTCCACCAAGCACAGCACAAAACCTGCACATTTTGTGCTAAAGATTCTCAAACAACTGTGCAAATCTGATGAGGTGCAAGATTAGCACCCACACCCTCAGTCAGAAGAGANACAAAACCTGCACATTTTGTGCTAAAGATTCTCAAACAATTGTGCAAATCTGATGAGGTGCAAGATTAGCACCCACACCGTCAGCCTGCTCAGAAGAGACACAGCTCCCACTTCCACTGCATTTCTGAACCTCAAGGCTGCTGCTGCTCAGAAGCTCCAGTGTCAAGTTGGGTACTCAGGTTGTCTATGCAGTGTGTGCAATGCCAAGGACGCAATGATGGTGTGGAAGAGAAGAGTGGGGCTGAAGTGCTTCAGTAAGTGATTTGATATTTCAGACTGAGGGACTATGAACAGACCTGCTCCCCCGGCCCCTTGCTCGGGATCGTTCACCAAGCATCCACTCTTTCACAACTCCATACACAAGCTGGGTCAGCTGTTTCAGGTGACCATGTCTTAATACACAAAATACACCTCTTATCCCCACTCTGTACATACATGCCTTACTCATTACTGTCTTGTTACTGTGCACTTAACACTCTGCCCTCACACTTTCCAATGCAGAGAATGGTGGGCACCAGCTTTGCTCTAAGCACACTTATGGAGTTGCACACATTTACAAGACAAGCATTTCCATCTTGCATTCCAGAGACCTAGTTTAAGAGCTCTTGAGCTTTGGCTTGAACTGGAACAGAAAGTAGCTTAGTAGTGGTAGGATAGCATTACTACACAAGCAGCTTTGCAGATGTCAGCCCAGGATACTGTAGGCACCTATAAGGCAGGGAAGCAACTCTGAATGCTTTGAAAATGTTTCTAAAATGAGGACTGTGCCAATCAGAGAGGCAGACAGATACATGAGGGTGTTTGGAGACACGGGTCAAGAGCAGTCATTTTAGCGTGAAATAAATTTAGATGTAAGAGACAACTTCCTGCACCACATCCTAAGGTTTCATCTCAAAACAAGCCTTCTCTTTTTACAAGGGCTGGAAACCCAATTTTATATCTTCTCGAGACATCCAGAATTGTACCACTGTCAGCTGCATCACTACTGGCAAATCAGTAACTTTCACTCTCATTGCCAATACCTGGCCAAAGCATCTGACAAGCAGGAGGGCAATTAAAATATCACTCTGCTCCAATAAATATTATTGAAAGCACACAGGCTTCAGTGATAACATTTAACTGGGCTAACATCAGAACACTAGCAGCAGACCTAGCTAACAAAAAGTATCAAGCAGCTAAATTGGACTTCTCTTTCTGTGGTTCTTTTTCCCCTTCACAAATCAAAACACACATCTACTTTGCTAATGCAATTGAGCTTCCAGATTTACAAGAGCCTTACTCTTGTATAGTCTCTCAAAAATGAATTCCAAATAGAAAAAGAGTTTTCACTGCTGTAATTTTCAACAATTCAAACAAGCTCTTGAGATAGGACATTAATATAGGAAAACAGAAAAGCAACTGGCAACAGTAGGAATGCAGCAGGGTTTGGGATGACTGGAAAATGCAGACAGAATAATCAAAACCCCACAAAGAGAATGATATGAAAGTAGGTGTTGGAGAGGAAGAAGAAGGCTTTGGTAGACCAGAGGATGGGGACAGCTAGCAGAAGTACACAAGGCAGTGTCTTCCCAAGTCAGTTCCACAGTACCTGTACCAACAGCAGGAATGTAAAAGGGTGTGACCAGCAGTCTCAATTCACTTTCTCAGAAGAAATATTTAAAGAGAAGACCTATAGGACTGAGGTAGTTGATACAAAAGTTACCACAAATAAGAGAAGCTGGCACAAGAATCCATCCTTTTTCCTTATATCCACAAACAGATAAAGTTGAAGAAATGGGAGGGTCAGCATTGACCTTCTACAGACCTAGGCTGTACTCAAAAGCAGAGTGTAAAAGTGCCTCTAAATATTTTGTTGCAGAATTGAAGTAGGAAGTTGATCAAGTAAAGAGGACTGAAAACTGACGGAAAATGAGTGTAATTTTGGGTCAAGGAGAACTGAAGGAAAAAACATTAAGAGAAAAGATAGGCAGATAGACAATGAATGCACTTTAATGACCACACAGAGACCCATTTCAGACAGTACTTTATAACCTTCCTATTGCTCATCAGGTCTCAGCCAGCTACTAGAGGATGTGCTTGACATGCTGCAGTGAAGAAAAAGGTTCGAACACTAATTAATACATGCTGAGGTATGCTCTGCCCTGAGGACATTGCAGTTTTAAATGGACAAATCTAGAACATGGAAGCAGATAAGCAGAGGACACACAGAGGTTGAGTGGTATAAACTAAGAGAGTCACATACTTTTTGTGGGAGCTTGTTTTTTAATATTGGTATCTGTGGTAGAGCAAGAATGAAGAGGTAGGCAACACCGAACAAATAGAAACAAAGAGATACAGTACATGCCCAACTTCACAGTACTACTCAAGATGCTTTTGTCCAGAAAAGTGAGTTAGTGACACAAATGGGAGAGGTACAGTAGGAGTCATTTTAGATGGTAAAATTACATTTTATTTCCTGAAAGTGATTCAATAGCATCATGTTTGTTCACCTATGGATTCAGCTAATGCAGAGATATACAGCTGTGCTCAATGATCTGTTCCATCATTTGTGCCTAGTTTGAGTAGAAAAAGTAAGTCCAAGATGAAATAGACACAAAGTTTATCAAAGTCAAAAACAGTTTTGGATTTTTGAGTAAAAACAGCATGCACATTAAAAATACAGCTGTAAAAAGTGAGATCCAGACTTGCATTTATCCAAGACTTTGATCCGAGCCCATTCAAAATTCCAGGGTCTTTGCTGTACATTTCTGCAATGGCGATAAGAGAATATGGCTTAAGATCAGCCCTCAATTAGATAAATTGTCCTCTATTGAGAGGCCCATTAAGCACAGACGTGTTTGCCAAAGACTTAATATCCAAACAGCAAAACTGCTTGCAATTTTGGAAATGGATGAAGTGGGAGGCCTTAAAAAACAAATAATATTTTGGAGAACTGTACTTGGATTTAGTTAAAACAGAAGCATATCTTCGATTCAGTGTACAAAATCTTGAGAGATTGTGGTGTGTGCATGCATGGCCAGGCTCTACAGATAATGTAAAGCAGGTGCTGTTATTAATTGGCCATTTCAGTCTTTTATTCAGTTACTTTTGCAGACAAATGCTCTTATGCCATTTGGCTGCATCCACAGCAAGGATAGAAGATTGTCATCATTTCATCATGCTAACAAGGCAGTAATAAAAAAGAACTGGCAGTCTGGAAAGAAACTGTAGAAAACGTTAATGGTGGAGCCACAGCACTGATGCCAAATATTTCCAGTAAAGGGGTATAATTATTTTCAGGTACTTACTCTATGACAGGAAAGAAATGGCTGAGAGCTTTCCTTTTTGGATCTCTGCTCCTAAAGCAGCAGTAGCAAGATGTACTAAATGCACACAGCAATGAGCCAGACTGGAAGCTGCTTCTTCTGGCATCTGTAGTTGGAGCGACTTTAGAAACCAAGAGATTATAAAGCTGCTGAGGTTTTCAAGTTGAATCACCTGATACTTAACACATCCTTTAAGGCCAAGCATATGGCTAGGAAATTCTGAGCAACTCAAAGTTTTCTCTCTTAATGCTTTGGCTGACTGGTGACAAGTGTCTCAGGATTAATATAACAGGACATTGAGGGAAAATCCACTGAATACAGATTACCTAAGAGAGGCTGCATTGCATTTTTCCCTACTTTCAAACAAAGAGCTCAGCATTAGTGTTTTGAAATTTACCTGACACTTCCCTGATTCACTAAGATGCTCAGCTTCTACACGTATTTCCTAAACTAGGTATCTCGGTGGCATCTCTAAAGAAGGCAAGTTAACTTAGTGCCCTGCAGATATTCACAACTGTTTATGTATACAAATGTTATATTCTCAGAGCAGAAAAAAAAACCAAGCTCTTGGGAATTCTGCATTGAAGTAGAAAGCAAAAAAAATTAGGAAGAGCACTGAACAGCAAAATATATGACAAAAAGAAAGAGAATTTGCTATAAGAAACTAATTCTTAATCAGATAATACGGGTTCCTTCTTTGGAGCATGTGGTAGCAGACAAGGAGGTATCTTTCCAGTATCAAGGGCCTACCATGCTAGCTTTCATCAAGATCTGCACTCTTTTGTCTCAGTGAGGCAGTACTACATTTTTGGAAGATGGGAACAAACGGCCAAATGGGACTGCAAATCACTACAGCAGATCTAAACGAGCCTTACTTGGATGGCCTCAGGCTTGGAAATAGAATAACACAGATCTTGCCCCAGAAGCACTCCCTGGGAATTCTCTTCTAGTAGCAAGGCTGAGTTTAGTCTGGTTTTAGCTTTGTCAGACCTTGAGATACTGGGCAAACCACATGATGGCTAACCCTCTACTTCTTACCAGTAAAATAGGCACTCTTGCCCTATACACATAGCACTTAAAGGTCTGACTCACACACCTTGTTGAAAATACTAGTACCACATCCTTTGAGAATACTCTTCTGTTTTAAAACTTTCAAGATTCCATTTCTTTTTAGGCAATCTGCAAAAGTACAAATGGATATGAAATTTACTCCTAAATAGTGTAAGAATGGTTGTGTACAGAAATTCATCTGGAGTCCCTTACTTGTTCTCCTTCCTCTACAGCTTCCTGAAATAAGTATAGACTATGCCTCAGGAAAACAAAGCTATTTGAAAAGAGAACAGCTGCCGTGGTGCTGAGTCAATACAGGCAGACAAAATAAAATAAAATATAAAAAAACTACACTGCATCTGTGGCAATGTGTTTTTTCCCCTCCACCACAATGTCCCGAATGCATAAGCCTTGGCAACAGTTTAGTAAACAACAGTTCAAGCGTGTGTTTCAAAGAAATGCATCCAAACCATGAAATCATTAAAACAATACACTAATTCCTGCAATGGGGCCTCCACACAGCTGGTATTGCAGTACTAGTACTACTTTGGAACTCTTTCCTCTGCCTCTTTCCTCAATCAGGTTCCTCTTGGTCATTTGCCTCTAAGCACTTACAGGGATGAACTAAGAAGGTGCAGTAGTTTGCTGTTAGCAGCAACAATAAGGGCAAAATGCTCCAAAAGCTCCATGATCTTTTGGTAGGCATTATTAGGGAGGTGCTGTTCATCTTTTCTGGTGACAAGAACAGGTTTATGGAGAATATTCATCTATGTTTTCACAAGAGAAATTTCTCTCCATTGCAGCTATTTTCACAGCACGGTGCAAGGTTATTTACACTTGGAATTTATGCTGGTATACCATAATCAACTAAAAGAATACAAACCAGCACTTATTTCTTGGTCTGCAGAGACCATCATACTTGTAACCAACATAACCTAAGGAAGATGCTAGAAATATCCCAACACAGAGTAAGGATTAACTGTGAATCCTTCATTCACTCTTAACTGCATTAGAACATAGAGTGACCCAGAGTATATAGTTACAATAAATACAGCCCCAGGAGCATCCAAAAATACAGAATAAAAATTAAGCGAATAGAAAGAATCACCAGCATTCTGGCCAAGGAATTCAGGCATTTGGATCATCCCATCAGACTTTTGCTTCATTCGAGGCTGAAGAGTGTTCTGTTTATCTAAAAGACACCTGCAAGGGAAGGAAAAAACCCAACCTAACTGCTTTTAAAAGTGGGAAAACCAGGCCATGTGTTCAGAAGCAAAGTTTAAAAATGGCAGCTTTGTGAATGTTCCGAACCGTAAACTGGTTTTGTGAATATTATGAAAAGCAAAATGTACATTAGCAAATTGCAGCATTCATACTCTATGAAAGAGAATTTGTACAGCTGTAGGCTGGTACATTTGATCTGCAAAACTTCGGTAGAGCAGTTCTTCGTTGGAACAAGCTAAATTCTTTTAAAATCTTTCTTTGCTTTTGGATAGGGCCTTTAAGAAAATAATAAGCTCATTTTTATTGTTCTCCTTTTTATTCTGAAAAACATTCTCCTGGATGTAAAGGACTTTTCACTGGGGAATAAAGCAGAACTCCAGACATGGTTGAACTAGCATCTAATAACACCAACTCTTGTACAGAATTTCTTATGACTTTGTACACTGCTTTTTATTCCCTGTACCAATGAGAAGAGGGCAGAGCACTGTTCCAGTCTGTTCCCCATAACTCTTTTGGAGGCTGAGTCATTTCTAAGGTTTCCACTATATTCCTCTGCTCTGCAGCTCCTGGTAGGGGAAAGGGTGGATGGGACCCTCCTCTCTGCAATTTTATGTCAATTGCATGAGTGAGTTTTACACAATAATCAAATTGAGGAGGAAAAAACACAGAAAAATATATTTTACGGGAACAGATTAGGAATCTTGACACTACCAATCACCACTTTATGGGGCAGGATATAATTAAAATGTCAAAAAATAATAAATTAGCACCAAAACAGAGTGATCTTTATTATTAAAGCTTTCCTGTCCATAAAGAACTATTTCTATTGGACAAAAAGCTTCTCTAATATAAAAGAACAAACTGCATTAGACTTGAATTATCATTTATATCAGCTTCTTTGCACTATTCTAGCAGCATAAAGGAATCTATACTGGGTACAAGTAACCTACATTCAGCCTTATCTGCTGATATTGCAGAAGTGGTAAAAAAAGGCACTGTGGTATGGATCATACCTGGTATGTTCACAATAGTTTTATCTAGGGGTGAACTTCATTAATGGCATGAAACTGTATAATATGTATTATAATGAGAGGAAACTGCAGGAAAATGTTTAAATATGCCTTTGTATGCATGTAGATCAAGCATCTCTGAACTTTTATCATGCTATGTGTGTCAACTATTGCCTCCTAAGAGGTATTCAGGGGTGAACAGTATGGGCTCCGCATTCCCAGCTCTAACCATGAAAACAGAAATCTTCATACCAATGGAGTAAAAGCTCAGTTTTCCTGAGCTTCTCTGATAGAGAACTCTAAGGTACTTAGGTAACTGCATCTTTTAATTCCTTTTTGTAAAGACTTGGTATAACTAAAAATATGGATTATGGCCCTGAACTTTCACTTCCATTTTAGAAAAAAATCACAGCATGGCTATTTCTAATAACAGCACAGTATTAAAATATTTGCTTAAAACTTTGTCATTGACCATCTATAACAGAAAGATGCCTTGTTTCTTACTACTGTATATATTAGAGAAATATTATATTTGCATGCTCATCAGGAATCTCCACAACTTGCTTGTTATACAACATTTTTATCCTATGTTCTTCTTATGCTGCAAGTACAAGTGAGTTTACCCATGCAAGTAGTGCTGAAAGTCAAACGAGGCTATTCATCAAATGCATATACTGTGCATCTAATGCCTGTAGGAATGAAAAGCTGATCTAAAATATGGACTGGAAATAGCATTAATTTCTTCTGGTTTGAAATACAAATAAAAAATTGATGATGAATCATTCAGCTACTGTATATATGGCTTTCAAAAACAAAAGATCAGCTTTGAATGGTATAGCCATTATTAACATTTCTATAATTGCATGGAAATTCTGGCTGGCAACATATTGCCAAAAAATGAAAGAACAAATACCCTCAGTGAAAGTACCTGAAGCTCTTAATTAAGCTTGACCTTGAAAACTAGAAGAAGAATACACTGCCAAAAAAAAACAACCACTTTAACATCACAAAAGAAGTAGATTTTGTATTTTGCACACCTACTCAGATGACCAGATCAGTGTTCTTTACACACTCTTCATAGTAATTGCAAACCATTCCTATTGCTATCAAGAGCCCCCATAAGCCAAAAGGCTTGATCCCTCTTTACTTTAAGGGATGGAGGCTTTTAGCTATTTTCTTTGCATTATCTAAATGCCCTCTTGTAGATATCATAACTTAAAAGAAAATAGCATGACCTGAGAAGGTATGCTAACAGAGAAAGTACATTATTTAGCTGCACTGTCACCACCAAAGCCATTCTAATAAAAACATTTAGACTCATCAATAAGGACAGAATGGAACTCTGCCTGCCAGCTCTGAGCCTATTCAAAGGTTAGCCTCAATTTAGCGTCAGTTCAAACTCATTTAAAATCCCATCCACGAATTGAGTTTGCTGCCCTTGCTGTTGGGGTAGCTAAATAAGGAGTAAGATAAGATCAGAGCAGTACTTCAGCTATCTTAACTCACCTTTGAAAGAATGCGTATAATGTTATGCATACAAACTGTACCAACTCCTACATATATATCTATTTTTTTATAGCGAGAAGGTGCACAAGAGCAGGATAGGTTTCTATTTTCAGCTGGGGTCCTGTCCCAGTTACAGTTAAGCTAAATGCAAGACTTCAGTAACAAAAGTATTGAGTCACTCCAAATTCCTCACTCTGGTATTATATACATCTTCATGCACTAAGAAAAACAATCTTCTACTGTTTCTTTCTTTCTTTTCTTATTGTTTTGCCTTCTCAAGAAGGCAGATTCTTGCTAGCAGATGCAGCTAGGCAAGGCAGAAGCAAAGCTTAAAGTCATTCTCTCAGTTTAAAATTAAGCAAGAGGCATCGTTAGCATAAGTGGAAGAGTCAACAGCTTAAAGTGGTTTAAAAACCTTATAAGTTCACCAAAAAATATTTCCCATGGAAATGAAACAGGCACATACAATACAGAAAGCCATAACAATGTCTGCCAAAATCTAGATGCAGATATATTTAGGATTGGTTCCACTTTATGTTTGGTTTAGTTCCGCTATAATGCTCAGATTTGCCTGGAGCTGACTCACACTGCTTCTGAAAGGAAACAAAGTTTAACATCTCAATTGAAGAGTGCAATCTGCCTAGAGACTGGATCTCCACAGCTTTTACTGACCAAGGAAAATTATCTGATTTATAAAACACTTGACATCTCCAAGAGCTCCTCCACAGACCCAAATTCCTTGCCTGGGCTAAATTAGCTGTAACAGATAATTCTGCAGAAATGTTTAGCAAGCTTATTAGGCCTCTGCATATTAACACAGGGAGGGGGAGAAAACAACTTACTGCCATGGCTATTGGATTCTTCATGTAAAATATTTCTCAGTAAGCAGATGACAGCAGAGTGCTTTATTTACTTCTGTCACCAGCCTCAGTTTAATTCAAAGTTTATTAAAGTAAACAGGAGTCAGAAATTTAATAAGCTTATAAGATGCCAATATTTCATACATTGCCTGGAAAGGGTGCTTCAGGACAAGACGTACCTTCTCAAGAGAAGGTATGGGCAGGCTGCATCGGTTCACTGTAAAACCTGGCTCACTTTACAAACTTCTAGCTGGAAAAATAAGTCCAAATATTAGAAAGAAAACCATATTAAATAAGAACAACAGAAAATTCATCTTGTTTAAGGTCTAAAATAAAACCTGCCCCCATCAAGTACTCTCACAATTTAGTTACAGTGATCTCAGCAAGACTCAGAACTGGGCTCAGCTGTGTATGTCATGTCCCATCAGGAATGCTCCCAGTCTCTGTCTCTTCTTTTCAAGTTCACAGAAAGCAGCATCCTACCCAGTGTTGAGCCTTAAATTGTATACTTAAACTATATGGTCAGGCCAGGTGGGAAAGCCTGTTCTATAGAGATGTTTCAACAGTAACATGAGGTTTTTGCACAGGCCACCTCTTCCAACCACAAATCTTTGCTCATTTTTATTTATGTCAGAAAAAGTGTTAGACTACTAGAACTTATGTGATAACACCTGAAGGTGCAGATGGGTGCATCTATTTGTCTGCCATTGCCACTCCAAAGTTTCCTCTCCTGCTGAGGATCCCATTAACATGTAAATCTTCCCCATCCCTGCCTGACACCTGAATTCTTCAAAATAATTTAGCATCCCTTTTTCTCACCTGCAGGGCAGCCTTCTTCCTTTTAAATGTTAATTAGGCATTTGGTGGCATAGCCTAAAGTGCTCAATTCAGAATCATTTATCAGTTTCCCCTCATCTCCATTCCCCCCTCAATCATCATTTTAGAGAAGATCGAACTGCCTTTGGTTCTCCTCCATCAAGGGTCCTAATCAATAACCAAGGATATTAAGCAATATAAAATATCCCATGGGCAAGTGACAGGAAGGTTTGGTGGGATTTTTTTGGAGATGGACTTCTGGGTTTAGCATTCATAGTCATGAGACAACTTGGATTCCACTCTGCTCTTGTAAATTGGCTGCAGTCATGAAGCACAACACACCCCAGCAAGTGATACCTCCTGCAGACCAGGTTATCAGATATTCTTCACATAACCTTGGTGGTATCTGGATTCTACCACTTAGCAGACACCCATCAGCTTCAACAGGGTCAGTATTTTATCCTGCATGGTTTTCATATTGCCCATCACACACTGCTTCAGATTTTGAAGTCCCATTTTAATACACTGATGTATATTTACTATGTTTATACTTTGAGCTAAGAGATGCTGGGAGCCCCTATAGTAACATAAAATCTGACAGCTTGAATTTGAGTAGTGACAAACCTATAGGTAACTGCTGAAAAGCCTTGAGTAAGGCTTCCTTCAGGTTCAGACGTTTTACTGCACCACCACAAGATTCAGACAGCACAACACTGGCTAACCAAAGTCAGTGCCATCCAGCAGCTCCTGCTTAGCAGGGGCTCAACTGTAGAAAACAGCATAAATTGAACAGGAAAACTAATGTTTGCTCTGTCAGCTGCACCTGCCTATCAAATAACGCTGCCCATTAGAGGTTATTTTCTGAAATCTCTTAACCTAATAAACTGAACAGACACAATGATATTTATGCCGCTATGAAATACTGCAGCCTGTCAATGCTGCAATACTTAACTATCAAATCTACCGAATAGCTCCTATCTCCAGAGGATTTTAACTCATGACAGAAGTGAATTGGAAAGGCAGATGTTTGTACAGCAGTTTTCAGAGTGAAACATATCCCACCTCAGAGCACATGGTTTCAAAATAGCATCCCCTCTCTCCCAGTTAGATAAGAATTAAGTGTTGCCATTAAGTGTTCACAAACCACATGATCCAACAGGCACAGAGCAATAAGTTTAAATAAACAAAACCAAGGGTTTGTGCAATTTTGTACTGGTGTACACACACATATAAAGCAGGTTTGTTTTAGTCTATTACACAAAATAACTGCCTCAGATGCTGTTATGGGCACTCATCTCTGACATGGGACATTTAATTCCCCATCAGAATCAATTAACTCATGGTTGAGACTACAACTGCAGGGAATACTAATTAATAACTATTAATTAGTCAATTAAAGGTTGGGACAGCCTGTCAGCCTCTGTCTCAGGTGAGCGTTATACAATGCAAGGCTCACTGGAACAACCAGTTTGAAACTAAGCACATTTTCCTTTTGAGGAAAGTAATTAATCTGCTGCTTGTAATTCTGCTCAGTTTCTTCATTAAAAGCAGCATTCGTCCCCCTTCACTGCAGACTCTGCCCAGCAGATAACCTTCCTCACTGTGTTCACCTTGCATCACAATACCTTGAGATGCACAACTCCAGTCATGGTCCATTACATCTTCATTAGATCCTGCAATGAGGAAAACTACTACCTTAGCCAGCAACCAGAACTGAACACAGGGCTGTAATGCTGTAGTATGTGTAGTTCCTAGCCTATATGCTGAGGAAGGTATTGCTGCAGGAGGAGACACTGGTTTATGAGTTCGCTTGCTTGGAGGAGGAATCTGCTTCCCATCCAAGAGCCAGCTAGCAGCTCAGGAATTCCAGCTGCAAAAGAGATGGTCAAAAAGTGCCAAGTCCCAGGTGAGGCTGCCAGAACTTGGAGCTTCTTCCACAAGTAGAAGCCACCTTCCAGAAAGCTGGAAGGATGATTTCTGCACAACCTTGCTTAGCAAGCTGCTGCATATCTGTGGAGCAGCAAGAATGGCCCTCTCAACAAGGATATTAAGATAGCTTGTCAGCATCTCAATATAAAGGAAATGCAGTGGTATAAGGACAGAAGCCCAAAGATAGCTAAGGTTTACAAATAACTTGGTGGGAAGAGAGTAGAACAAAAATAACCCATAACCCAAGAACATGTTCTCTATATTTTTTCTTATATGAAATTTCATTAAAGCAGCCTTAGAAATCCAGCTGGAAAACAAATGGATGAAAGCCACAAACACATACTGCTCCTGCAGAAAATGTGTGTGTGTTGTGTAAAGAAGTAAAGAATAGAAAGTGATGAGTTCAACTAATTCTTTAAGAGGACATAATCCTAATAACCTCACTGGAGAAAACCATGCCAAGAGCAGGCAGAGAGGCTGAAACCCCTGACCCTGGATCAATCCATGTAAATACACATTGCACCACTGCAGTTGTGCAACTGCAGCACAGGGAATAAAAACAGACATCAAAACCACTCCAACCATAACAGCACTTACAAAGAGTTTCTCCTTTATGAAGCTGTTTCTGCTCTTCCTGCCAAGGAAAAATAGAAAGAAAAAGGCAGTCCCTATGCTAGTGTTTCTGTGCAAAGGAGGCAAACCACCTTAAAGATGTTTTTTGCTGTGCATTGCTTCTCTGCCTAATGCTAGACATACAAAAAAAGAGAGGATGGCCAAGCTGCATATGCTACACCATTCTCTAGGACCTTTCCATACACTTCCTCTATGATCCTGATCAACTCTGATACCCAACTGAAAAGTATGTGTTCCTGGACTTCCTTTTTCAGGTTTGGGACCTTATGACAAAATTTTATCAGAGGTTCCTACACATAAGCACAATTTCCAACTGCATACCCCAACAGCTTCGAAATGCTCAGTCTCCATTTCAGCTAACCAAAAA
The DNA here is from genome assembly GCA_002631895.1 of Agapornis roseicollis. Taxonomy (NCBI): domain Eukaryota; kingdom Metazoa; phylum Chordata; class Aves; order Psittaciformes; family Psittacidae; genus Agapornis; species Agapornis roseicollis. The sequence continues at coordinate 940 of NDXB01012922.1, read as the reverse complement.
TCACACCTCCCCAAAGTTAATAACTTTAAGGATTTCAGATGTACAGAAGTGTGGGATCCACCAGATTGGGAGCTCTGCAATTATCTGTCACAGAGAAATGGGTCATGGTTATTTGGATACAAAATAGCTAGTGCTTCTCAAAATTTCTGGAAGCAATAAAGGAAAAGTCTTTATTTAAAGCACAGTGGCAAAAGAACAAAAGTAAAGATGAAATTAAAGTAAATCTTGCACCACTGAGCTGGCACAGACCACTAGATCAATGCCAGCACGCAGCTCCACTGTAAAGGAGCTCTGCATTCTGATCACTAGCAGTCTGCATGCAAATGCAATGCTAAAGGAAGAACAAAGAACAAAGAAAGCAAATACAAATGCTTATGCACAATTATTCAATTTGAGTTTGTTAATAAAAAAGAGTTTCATTTTTTGCTTCCTCCTCTGAAAGGTTGTTTCCAACATGGCTCTTTCCACATTTGCAAAATAGACTATTTCAATGATCCACAATTTCACATTCACATACATGAGGCAAGGATGTTGTCTCCACCTTTACTTACAAACAACAAAACATCATGTTATTAGCGCAAAGATATCACACTTCTCCCTGAACATATATTCAAAGAAAATGGTTTCTAATAGTAAGCTTCCCCCTTGTCAGCACCACAGCATGCACAAGTGCCTGGGCTGGAGGCGAAGTAGTGCATGGTTTCATGACATTTCTGTAGTGAAGGATTCCTACCTCCATTAGCATTAATAGCGGGCTTTCTGGTATTCCCTAAGAGTTGCAAGACTCTCAATCATTCCATCAAAAGCCACATAGCTTGATTTCTCAACAAAGTGTCAGCTTTTAATAGTCTTTCCATAATAGCAATATTTTCTAAATGAGTGTCGTGGTTTAAACCCAACCACGCAGCTCGTTCACTCACTCAACCCCCCTTTCTTGCCC